>SNQJ01S0064493.1:6758-23981 GCA_010110895.2 Picea sitchensis
GAATTAATATATACATATCACCAGTATAAATGATTATTTAACACAGAGAAGGAGTAGATCAACATATCTGAACAAGTTTTGTGGGAAGACAAGGGGAACAACCACGTTCCTCCCAACTGTAGAATAGGGCAACCAATCTACTTTCCTGATTCACCCCCTAGCATGACCATGAATTCATGAGGACAAACTTGAAATCTCCTCTTCAACAATGTCCTTCAATTCCAGCAGATTCCTCTTGCCTCACACTCACTCAATAGTGTTCATAACAGCAAGGAAAAAGCCATAGTCTCTTTTCCTAGCATACTTGGCAGTGTCCTGCCTCCTCTCATATGCTATTTATGAATTTTGCCTAGGTCTTTTTCCCTCCCTTGGGGAATTTTCGCATCTTTCTAAATCCCTGATATTCAGGGGCTACCAATGGCCAAATCAATGATTTTCCACTTGTAGTAATCAACCCAGAGGTAGTTCCAACATGTTCCCCATTCATGGAGTCATGGTCAGCTAAATTTAACATGGTTGTTCCATTTGTCCTCCTACAATCAATATAAAATATTTTGTTTCCATACAAGTGTCATAGTCAAATAGTTAGTTGGGTCAAATCAGGTCTTTTCCCAATAGACAAAATAGTTAATTACAATTACCAAATTCGAAATTTAGAATTGCCATAAATGGAAAAAAATTCCAAATTCGAATTTACTAAAAACATAATAAATTTCTAGCAGTTTTAAATTTCAAAAATATTTTATTTTTGGGGATGTCACTTCCTTTCCCCCTTCAGTTAAACCCTGTCCTCGGTGTTCATTCCTTTCCTGGAACAGGATTAGATGAGATTTCCGCAAATCTCCCTCCAACTCCCAAGTGGCCTCCTCAGGACTAAAGTGCTTCCATTGCACCTTTACCTAAGCGATGACTTTGTTTCGAAGTACTATTTCTCTCTAGTCTAGAATGCACAGGGGTTCCACCTGGAACTCGCCTTCGGGTTCCACCTGCACCAAGTTCCAATCAATCCTATAAGTAGGGTCATGAATATACTTTTTTAGCAACAAAACATGAAATACATTATGAATTCTTAGATTAGTTGGAAGTGCAAGTTGATATGCTATGGGTTCAATTCGAGCTAGTATCTCGAAGGTCCCACAAAACCTAGGTGCCAACTTAGCATAGTTCCCTAACTTTAGCGAGCTTTTTCGGGCTTTGACCTTCAATTAAACATGGTCTCCCACTTGAAATTCCAAGTGTCTCCTTTTCTGGTCTGCATAACTCTTCTGTCTATCCTGTGCTTCTTTCAAGTTTTGTTGTACCTTTCTTACCATGTTCTCCATTTCTTGGAGCATCTCTGGTCCAACCATAAGTCTGTCAGCCGGGTTATCCCAAGTAATTGGAATTGTACACTTTCTGCCATACAGTATTTCGAAAGGGCTCAACTTAGCCGAAGTTTGGTACCCATTGTTATATGCAAATTCTACCAAGTGTAGGTAATCTTCCCACTTGCTTGGTTTTGTTCTTACGTACATGCAAAGCATATCCTCTATGATTTGGTTTGTCCTTTCGATCTATCCATCCATTTGTGGATGATAGCTTGTACTGAAATTCATGTTACTGTTTAGCCCTACAAACAATTCCTTCCAAAAAGCGGATGTAAATTTTACATCTCTATCTGAAATCACCATTTTAGGAATACCATGTAGTCTAAAAATTTCTTTCATGAATATTTCAGCAATGTTTATAGCTTTAAAAGTAGACTTTACAGGAATAAAGTGTGCAGACTTGCTGAGTTTATCGATTACAACCATGATAGAATCATTTTGTTTCTAAGTTTTAGGCAAACCTTTTATAAAGTCCAGTGATATAGTCTCCCATTTCCATTCTGGTACTAGTAATGGTTGTAATAGGCCAACTGGATGATGGCACTCGGCCTTAACCTACTGACAATCTTGGCACCTAGCCAAGTATTCTGTTGTTTCGCCCTTCATACTAGGCCAGAAAAATAGTTTTCTAAGTCCTGTTATTGTTTTCTGGTAACCTGAATGGCTAGAATACGGTTTCTTATGCACTTCATCCAAAATTGTTGATTTCAATTCTACTGAATCTGGTATGTAAAGTCTGTTTTTAAGTCGTAATAGTCCTTTCTTGTCGATTCTTAAATCTAGTTTGCCAGATTTGGCAATACTGTTTTGTAATTCTGTCATTATCTTAGTGTAATTTCTGTCATTAATACCTGCCATCCTTATTCCTTGTTCCAGATCACTTTCTGCCCTGCTGATGTTTATCTCAAATAACCCATGGACTCTTCTTCTTAAAGCGTCTGCTACTTTATTTTCCTTACCCTTGATATGTCTAACCTCGAAGTCAAATTCTCTCAAGAAGGCTAGCCACCTTGCTTGTCTTGCATTAAGATCTGGTTGGTTAAACATATATTTCACCCCGCTATTATCCATCAATAGTAGGAATTTTCTACCCATTATATAGTGTCACCACATTTTTAAGGCATGTATTACTGCTGCCAATTCCAAGTCATGAGTAACATAATTTCGCTCGTGTTCTTTTAATTTTCGGGACTCGTAACAAATCATGTTCCCTTCCTAAGTTAGGACACCACCTAGTCCCTCTTTACTTGCATCAACACAAACTATGAAGTCTTTATCTAGGTCTGCTACCTTCAAAATGGGTGCCGATGTCAATAATTCTTTCAGTTTGTTAAAGTTGTCTTGACACTTTTGTGACCAGTTAAACTTCATTCCTTTCTTTTGTAGTGACATGATAGGGTAGGCTATCTTGGAAAACCCTTCTATAAATCTGCGATAATATTATGTGATTCCCATGAATGAATGGATATCTGCCACATCCTTAGGTACTGGCCATTCCATAATGGATTTTATCTTTTCCGAGTCTACGACAATACCTTCTGAGGAAATGACATGTCCTAAATATTGTATTTCTTTTTGATAAAAGTCACATTTGTCAAATTTTGCATATAGTTTGTGTTTCCTTAATGTTTGCAGAACTATTATTAATTGTTCAATATGTTCCTCCTCTATTTTAGAATAGACCAGAATATCGTTTATAAATACTACTACGAACTTGTCTAAGTACTGACTGAAAATGTTGTTCATCAAACACATAAATGTGGTTGGTGCGTTAGTGAGTCCGAAAGGTATGACTACAAACACGTAGTGTCCATATCTTGTTCGAAAAGCTATTTTGTTTTTGTCCTCATCCTTTATCCTAACTTGATGATAACTGGATCGTAAATCCAATTTTGAAAAGATCTTGGCCCCACCAACTTGATCAAACAAATCATTTATCCTTGGTAAGGGGTATTTATTCTTAATGGTCATTTTTTTCAGTTGTCTATAACTGATACATAGTCTTAGAGTACCGTCTTTCTTTTTCACAAAGAGGACTGGTGCCCCCCATGGAGAAACACTCAATCTGATATACTCTTTGTCCAACAATTCCTATAATTGGATTTTTTAATTCTGTCAGTTCAGGTAGACTCATTCGATAAGGTGCTTTTGAGATAGGGGCCGAACTGGGTAGTAGGTATATGGAGAAGTCTATTTCCCTTCTAGGAGGTAATTCTGGTATCTCATCCACAAACATGTCTCTGAATTCACGTAGGACAAAAAAGTCTTCTAACTTTCTCTTATCTTATTTTTCTAATAGATTCGTCACTTGGATGGCATAAACTTGACATCCCATTCTAATACATTTATTGAGTTGCATCGCTGAAACTTGTTTGACTGATACAAGTTTTGGTATGCCTTGGTTTGTTCTAACAATGCCAAAATCATCTTTATAGCTAAGTATCTTTGTATAACTGTCTAGTACTTCTTTGTGTTGTTCCAACCAATCCATCCCGATAATCATATCATAAGATCCTAGTGGTAAGATGTTCAGATTGGTCCTTATCTTTTGACCACCTAAGTTGAACTCAAAATCCAAAATAAATTCAACTACTTTCCTTTTAGTACCTATTGCTAGTTGTACCAGCCATGATTTTGCAAGCTTCAGTTTCTTAAGTTTATTCGACTCTAATATATTAGGAGTAATATAACTTAATGTAGCTCCAGGGTCAATTAAAATAGAAATTCAAGTGCCATTGATTTTACCTTCGATTTCTACCACCGAGGACTGGTGGTTAGCTTGCCAACCATCTATGGCTGCATTTATCCGATGCAAGCTTCTGCCCACGTCTCCCACTGTCAAGGCTTCCTATAGATTATGAATAATAGTTCTGTTTGCTGAAGTTAAACGTGGACAATTCCTCCTTAGATGAGTCTCTCCACACTCCCAAAACTTTAATGGCTCATGGGAGTTGTCCCCAAAATTCTTCATTCCCAGGTTTATCGGTTTACCACTACCTTGCGTATTCGGATGATTGGAGTGAAAATCCTTCCTTGGGAAACTTTTTATTGCATTCTGATAAGGAGCTGGTTGGTATCCCTTCTTCTGTTGGTTCATTTGATCTTTCTTTTTATCCTTCCAGGTCTTGGGAAACTCTACCCATTGTTTATACTGGTCATAGCACATTCATGCTTTCTTGAATACCTCACTCAAGGATTTGGGGTTGTCAAACTCAATTCTGTCCTAGTAGGCTTGTGGTAAACAGCTTAAGAATCACTGTATTTTTACCTTATCCTCCCGGATGTACGGTACGAACCTTAGTAGTTCCAAAAATTTATTTATAAGGTCCTCCATCATCATCTATCCGAGTCGTAACTAGTAAAATTATTTCCTCTTCCTTTCATAATATCTTTCATAAAGGTATTGTTTCTTGAAATACTTCTTAAAGTCAGACCATTCCAACTGTTTCTCCTCTAGGCCCTTGGCCAATTTCAGGTACTTCCACCAAATGTTGGCCTTCCCCTTCAGATTGTAGATGGCCATTCTGACCTTCATGTTGCTAGAATAGTTGTAGATCTGAAAGTATTTTTTGATGTCCAGAAACCATCCCTTAGCTTCTTCTCTTGTCTTGGATTCTCCATCAAAGGTAGTTGGTTTAATCTTTTTAAATTCTCCTTCAAGGTGGTCTACTTGTTTTCTTTTTCTGTCTGGTATAGTTTTGTCTTCAGTTGAAGGTTTCCCTTCAGATGAACTGTCTCTTTTTTATTTTTCCGGACCAGAATTCTTGGAGGCCCTTTTTCTGATCTCTCCGTCATGGTTATCATACTTTGGTATTTTCTTGCTTACTATACTACGTAACAAGACTTCATTTATCTCTTGTTGTTCCTGCTATGATTTTTTCAATTTTTCAATGTCAGCCTTGAAAACCTGCAGTTCAACAATAAGATTCCTCATTGTCTCCAACACCTCCGTGGGTGAGCTTCGATGACTATTCTATCTTGGATCTCCCGGAGGTCCTTGATATAGATTTCCTTCCATCCTAATTTCTGCACCCTCCTAAGTTGCCATAATTTACAAAAAACAAACAAAAGGGATTTTTGTTTGAAGCCATGAGATTTATTAGTTTTAGATATGTCATAATGTATACTAAGTAGCTAATGTGGCCTTGATCAGGCCCAGTGTTGTAGCTTTTTCTCTGATACCATATGTAATGTACCTCAAATTCACCATAAAAAAAAAAATCTATGACATAATTCAATTTCGTGTAAGCTTAGAATTTAAAAGAAGGTAAGATTCATTTCTGTCCATAATGACATTATTACACTAGTCTAGTTTACTTTGAACAGAAAAGCTTATGTGGATAAATTATGTCCATAATTCTATCACTTCCCTTAACTCCCAAGCTACTCTTACATACTTATATGCATATAGGAAATATCTAAACTTAGGTCGAAGGAACTTTTGAGGTTCAGAGAGATAAAGCTCAGGGTTGTGCACAACTGTCATTATATCAAAAGGATTTAGGTGCATAGAGTTTAACCTCTGAGAGGTCATGTAGGAGAGCAACTGAAGTGAATGGTGGAGACACTTCGGGGAGAAGTACCAAAGTTGTGAGAGTCATTGGATCTTGCAGAGAAGCAAGGAGATTAAGGCCGAGTTTCTTCCAACACTCTAATGCATTGAATTTCTCTATTACTGAGTTTAGGTTTTGGAGCGGCAAGTGATTTTGGAATCATTGCATCGTGAACTCCTGGTTCACGAAATTGCGAAACGATCGACACCATTCATCAAGGAGGACACGTGGTGAGTAGTCAAGGTTCGGGGAAAATCACGAAAGGTTGTGGATTGTCAACCCAATGGGATCGTGGTCGTCGATTCAAGAGGAATCTGGACTGTTGATCTCTCAAGGGGGATATTTCGACATTTCGGCGACCAGGAGTTGGAAGGACAAGGAGTCTGGGATTGTCAAAGTAATCAGTTCTTCACATTTAATTATGCTTTTAATTGCAAGGTTGGATCTTCATGACTGCTAGAACAATAGGTATTTTAATTGTCTGCTATGTGCGCATATAAAGGCGTATATTATCATTCTTACTATAGGGAGTTCGCTTTAACTCTCCATCAACATCTGTACTTATTTCCACCTATAAGTGTGTACATACCTATAGCTTTCTCTAAATATATATAGAGCGATTCACTGTCATAGGTATAGTTTCATATTGATTCTGGTTTAATAATTGGAAAGCTCATTTACGTGCTACGATCCTGCATCTTTACTTACAGACAATATAAACATGCAAGTATATCTATTTAACTTGGGTCCCATTCTTACACACTAGTAGATTACACATCAAGCATAATTAACTCAAAGGATCCCATCTTTTTCTCTACGGTTTATGCCATTAAACAATAGCCTAATTACAAAATTTCGAATACTTAAAGTTGTATGACCTCATGGCAAGCAGAACTCTTAGAAAAATCGCGCTAAAAATCTTCTTAATTAGTTTAAAACTTTCATATACAATAAATTATGTACTTGTCATGCCCTATACACAATGACTTGTAATATGATCTATTATTTCTATTCTACCTCTATCTCGGATGAAGATCCTCCATCGTTTCTACCAGTCCATTCATTACAGTATTAGAGTTGTTCCTATAACCAAAAATGCCTACTATGTTCCTACAGTTTTATGAAAAACATAGGTCAATCACATTTCGGCGATTACAAATGTCGAACACAAAAACCAAAAGACCACATTGTTTGCCGAATCATGAAATGTGAAAAGACTATGGCCCCAGCACTTCGGGGTTTCGGGGTTCAGGATTTCACGATTTCAAATGCCAAACACCAAAACTCAACAACTCCCAAATTGCGAAAATGTGAATGGAATGTGGGACCAACACTTAGGGGTTTCGGGGTTCAGAATTCTGGGGTTTACGAACACCTGATGCACAAACAAAATGAAATAAGAAATTCCAAATTGCAAAATGATATTACGGTGTGGGCCCAACAATTTTGTGTTTCGGTGTTTGGTAAAGCAAAGGAACTACGCATATATGTAACAAGAAAGTCTCGAATGCCGAAGAATCAATTTTGTATTTAATCTCTTTTTAAAATTCATACGTTCCAACAAATAAACTCGGAATAAATAAATGACCAGCTTCGTAATTGGTAAAAGCAAATAATTACTGTGTTTGCTCAAAAAAATGAATTTATCAAGAAATAAAAATGAGTTTACAAACTCAATAGCAAAAAAATCATAATCGCAAAGCAAACCTCCAAAACAAGGAATAACCAAATCAATTCAGGAAATGCTTTCAAGCTATCTCACCCTCTGTGCTCGGAATTACAATATGATTCAAGTATTTATGGGAACAAAACTTGCCCCTTCAACCTTAAGAAAAATTAAATCAGGGCGGTGATGGTATTTGGTGGCCTGCAAAGGCTAAGGCGGCCACCGCTTGATAGTAAACCCTCAAGTCTTAAAGGGTCAAGATGACCACTGATCCACCATCATAAAGTGGTGAAATGATTACAAACGAACAAGTTTTTCCTATTACAGAAATGGATTATGACACGACAGATTTTTCCCATGGAAGTACTTAAATATAGAATTAATATATACATATCACCAGTATAAATGATTATTTAACACAGAGAAGGAGTAGATCAACATATTTGAACCAGTTTTGCAGGAAGACAAAGGGAACAACCACGTTCCTTCCAACAGTAGAATAGGGAAGCCAATCTACTTGCCCGATTCACCCCCTAGTGTGACCATGAATCCATGAGGGCAAACTTGAAATCTCCTTTTCAGAAATGTCCTTCAATTCCAGCAGATTCCTCTTGCCTCACACTCACTCAGTTGTGTTCATAATAGCAAGGAAAAATCCGTAGTCTCTTTTCCCAGCATACTTGGCAGTGTCCTTCCTCCTCTCATATGCTATTTATCAATTTTGCCCAGGTCTTTTTCCCTCCCTTGGGGAATTTTCACAGCTTTCTAAATCCCTAATTTGCCACTTGTAATAATCAACCCAGAGGTAGTTCCAACATGTTCCCCACTCATGGAGTCATGGTCAATTAAATTTAACATGGTTGTTCCATTTGTCCTCCTGCAATCAATATAAAATATTATGTTTCCATACAAGTGTCATAGTCAAATAGTTAGTTGGGTCAAATCAGGTCTCTGCCCAATAGTCAAAGTAATTAATTACAATTACCAAATTCGAAATTCAAATTTTCCATAAATGGCAAAAATTTTCGAAATTCGAATTTACTAAAAACGGAATAAATTTCTAGCAATTTTAAATTTCAAAAATATTTTATTTTTGGCGATGTCATAGTCTAAGCATGAAGTTATACCAGGGTAAGTTATTACTGGTACAACATTGGGTTACCTATCCACTCATCATTTAAAAGAGTTTGAAATGAAAGTAAAGGTGGAACCTAGGTTAGATCTGAACCTTGGCCAACTTTTTCTTTTGGAATTAAAACTAGGGCACATCCATTAATGGAAAACTCATAATCCTAGTACTCTCTAGGCCTGTCACTGTATGAATCACCCATTGTGGCTTCGAGACTTCAAACAACCCACATGGCAAGGAGTGGGGTGGCATACCCAACATTCCTCCCATCATTGAGAAGTTTGAGGTGCCATTACTCTTTCGTAACTAATATCTTGGGTCTCTTTTTCTTGGTGATTTATCTTTTTACCCTCACGTTTGGCATTGGCATTCAAATCTATTATGATATTTGAATTTGTTATGGTCTTTGGCTCTATTATAGTGTTGGGATATGTCGTTGACTTTGACTCTATGAAGGATCTCATCAGGCACAATGACTAATCTATACCCTTCTTCGACCTTTTTTATAGGGGTTCTTCTATTGTTTAGGGTTTTTCTTTATGGTGTTTCTCTCCGCCAATTCCTTCTCACAAAAATTAGTTTATGTCCAAGTTGTGTGTGTTTTACATGAGACAGTACCCTAGGTCTAAGAACCATGTCCATTAGTTTCTTTGCAAATGTAGTACACATTTCGTGGACTTATCTCCTAACGTTCTCTATGGAAATTTCTGTGTAGAAAACAATGTCTCTCTGAGTAAATTTATTTATAAATACACCTATACTTGCAATGCTTATTCTCGGTGAATTATCTCCTCCATCTATGCATCATGTTTCTCAGTAGAATAACCTTTTATTACTATATTGTGTTCTCTATGGAATACTTCCTCTCTCTGTGTATCGTGCTTCTTTATAGCATAAGTTTTTTTGGTAACATATATTGCATTCTCTATGGAATACTTCCTCCATATATGTATCGTGCTTCTATATAGCATAAGTTTTGGTAACATATATTTCATTCTTTATGGAATACTCCCTATGTATATGTATCGTGCTTCTCTGTAGGATAGTTTTTGGTAATATATATTCCATTCTCTGTGGAATATTTCCTCCATATAAGTTTTGGTAATATATATTACATTCTCTGTGGAACAGTTTCTATGTATAACAATGATGTTTTGTTATACATAGAAACTAACATCATTGTGGGTCCAATATATATATATATATATATATATATATATATATATATACTCTATATATATATATATATATATATATATATATATATATATATATATATCTCTTCTCTCTCTCTCTCATATATATAGTTGCATTGTTCATTCTCTCTGAAATGCTTCCTTTGTCCATGTATCGTTCTTCTTTGAAGTATAATTTCTTGGTGATATGCATTGTGTTCTTTGAACCCTTTACTCGAGTGGTTTCGATCGACACAAGGTGAGATAGACCAGTAGCCTTATCTTAGGTTAATGTACTAGGAGGCATCATGAGATCATGAGCCCTGGGTGAGGGTTGATGAAGAATGTAGTCATACATTTTCAAAAAAAAATTCGGACCTAGTTGTAGTTAGTGAAAACTTCTTGTATTAGCTTAAGTATGTTTAATTCACATTCAAAATCTTCTTAATCATAATCACTAGTTATCATATTTATCAAAACCAATACCCGTGTATAGATTACCATTGTTTAAAGGTTAATGTCTTACCTATGTAACATTTCTCTGGATACTTCTTTCTTTAACTGAATTATTTCTCTGATAATCTAGGTTAATCAAAGAGAGAATACTTTATGGTTGTTACCTCTGCCATTGTTAATTTTTCGTCTATGTAAAATAAAGGGAACTAGGTTTTTGTTTATGGCTTGTTTATCTAATCTAGGGTTTTACCCTTGTGACCATGAAATTCCTTCCATACATGAACAATACTTTGCCCGAAGTCCAAGTTTATTTTTGAAGAAAAAAAAATCTATAATTCTTGCAGCCTTTATTATTATTGTTCTTATTTTGTAAGTAGGAAAATGACTTGTTTTTTCTTATGCTCTATCAAAACATATGTTTACCTTAATGATTACAATTTTGTGTCTTCTTCTATAAATCTATTCTTTGTATTTATCTATTTAATATTTTTAGAGAATATGTATAGGGACACTGAAACAACAGAGCTTTTTGTACCATCATTCTTTCTTTAAATTTATTATGTGAAAGTTTATATATGGATAAAAATTAATGATGGGCCCTTCTTTAAATGTGAGGGTACCCATCAGGTTGGTTATGGGTTCACTCCCTCCTCCTCTTTGGATCATGGATGGTACATCACAAGAAAGGCTGAGAAATACAATTTTCATTGGGACTCAAGATAAGTTGTGTCCTTGATTTATCTTTAAGCTATTTTCATAAGAACTTAAATTCTTGCGAAGTTACTAAACCCTTGCTTTACATCTCTTTGAGGTTGGGAATATCGGTGCACTCAGGTGAAGGAAGCATTTTACCACAAAAGGTATTCTAGTTCCATTTCCCTCCTTGACCGATCTATGTACGCATTAACTTCAACTACATACAAATTTTGTGTAGACTTCCTTAGGCTCTATTTACAATACAAAGTTTGTGGGATTTTTGGTCCTGTCAATGCTCTAAGCATGTCTTTTGAACAATGAACAATTGAATCCAATTGTTACTTTTGCAAGAAACTTTGAATACTGTATCATTATATTTTTGTGGTAATAGATACAAAATAAATAATGTATTCAAATTGTTATTCGCTCTATTTATTCTTTGCAATGTTTTGTCTATGTACATATTTGAATATCAATTCAAAACATATCTTCAATGGTCAATAGGAACATAAAAATATTTCTACTATTTCTTTATTTATGAGCACACACACACACACACACACATATATATAGTTAAGAAATATATCAACATAATACATCAGTTCAAATAAGCAATATTCTCGGTATCATTTAACTATGATAAGCCACAGGAAAACATGATCATACAATCCCTTAAGAGCAGTTTCACTTATATATACATAGTAAACATATTCCTAAAAAATAACAACCATAAATATAATATCGACAATGGAATGGATTAGAGATAAATTATCTGGCGATGATGGAACTCGTCCCTGGGTTTTCCAACCGTTCCACCCAATTGTGAAAAAACAGCAGAATCGCTATTCTCACTCCCTAAGCACGATACGCCTTGAATCCATAAGGGAAAAATAAATGATCCTCCTTAGCTATAGTCACCATCAGCAGTCATACAAAATGCATAAAACCTTTATGGTCATTTCACTAACATATGAGCAGTTCTCCATTTCCAAACATACTAAGCATCATCCTACCTCCCACATATGTTATATATATATATATATATATATATATGTATATACTATATATATATATATATATATATATATTCTTGTGCCTAGGTCTTTCATTCATTTCCCTCTTTGGGAAATTCATAGCTTTACAAATCCTATATTTTAGGGGCTACTGGTGGTCAAATTCCACTTCTTCTACTTGTAAAAGAAATCATCCAACCAGTGGCTGAAACTTGTTGCTTATCATGGAGGTCCGTGGTAATTTATTTTTTATTATTGGATTTGTCCATTTGTCTTCCGACGTAAATTTATTAAAAAATATGTCTCATGCATGTGTCCAATAAAGGGAGAGTTGGAAATTCAGATTTTTGCCTAACAATCATCAAATAATAAATTACATAAACCAAAATTCCAAATCGTATTTTCCATAATTGGCAGTATCAATTTTCCAAAAGCAAAATTTATCTCGAAATTCAACGCCAAAAGATTTAATTAACTAAAACTTGAGGATATTACAATAAATTTATGATAAGTACTACTTCTTGAAATACCTTTTAAATTATGACCATTCCATCCATTTTCCTTAATCCTTTTGCTAATTTCAGGTCTTTCCATGAGATAGTTGCTTTTCCCTTTAAATTGTAAATGGGCATTCTAACTCTCATATTACTAGAATAGTTATAAATATGAAAGTACTTCTTAATATCTAACAGTCATTCTTCAGCTTCCTCGGCAATATTAGATTATCCATCGAAGGTTTAGGGGTTTTATCTTTTAGACTTGCCTTATGGTAGTGCACTTGTTTTCTTTCTTCTGTAGGCTCTTTGTTTTTATGTCAGTGTGTCCTTTGGAAGAAGCTGTCCTCGTTTCTTGACGAGTTCTTAGAGGAATTTTTGCTGATATCTTGTTCCTTTTCATTATCTTTTGGACTCTTCTTTATTACTATACTGCTGGAATTTGTTTCATTTATTTCCATCTGGTCTTCCTATGTTTTCTTCAACCTTTCGTTATCTTCTTTAAATACTTGCAATTCCACAATGGGTTTCCTGTCCTTTCCAAGACTTGCATGGATGAACTCCCTTCATTGTTATGATCTAGGTCTTTAGGACATTATTGGTTTTGATTCCCCTCACGTATGTATCCTTTTTCATTCTCTGCTGACATTTTTACAATAGAATAATTTTTTTTTGTAACAATAAATATGTTAGTTAGATTTTCCTTCAAGAAAATAAAATTACAATTCGATTTTCCTAAAGTCAAGCATTTGGCTTCTCTGAGCTCTCTGTACCATATGTAATGTGCCCCATAACACAAAATAAAAAATAAATTAATGATCATGGAACTAGTGTCTATAATTAACTGTTCATAACACATGAAAGTATTTCCTCTGAATAAGTATATATACTATCATTTATTTATAAAACTTCAAATGTATTACTGTATTAGACTATCCATAGTGAAAGTCTATAGGAGTTTTACGATCCAAAAACTCCATTTGATTAACTCAGTCTATAGGAGTTTTACGATCCAAAAACTCCATTTGATTAACTCATCATCAATATTTTCCTACTATTTATCTTAAAGTCATACATTAACTGTATTATTAAAGAAAATAACTATGACTACCAAGGTTCATAGCATACGGTTACCTTTTAATTATGTTATCCATACTTAGCATGTTGAAATCCTATGTTATAGTTGGGTCACAAGTATTCCTTTAACATAGTAATATTGACATATTATTATAACATAGTTCATGACCCTAGAGGACTAGGAGACAATCACTATTATAGTTTACATTCCACGCGTGAGAGTATTACTGTATCCAAAACATGACATAATTTATGATTAAACTCCCCATAGTATCGAGGCTAAGTTTCAAGTTTCATGTGGTTTACACACTACTTAGAGAGTGAACCTCCAGTGCACAAACTAGCACGAATACACTCGATGCCTAGATCTAAACTTGGCACTCAACATTTAATTGATTCAAAATGCGAAGGGGAAGTGGGAGACAGTTCAGGACTGAACCTAGGATTGTTCTATCATGTTTTCATTTATGCTCTAGTCATCCCATTAATTGTGATGGGGTTGTCTAGTACCCTCTGGAACTATCACAATAGAGGAATTCCCAATGTGGGCTCGCCACTTCTGTATGTTCACATGGTAGAGGCGTGGGGTGTACAATCATTCTTACTCCACTAGGGAGGGTTTAGACATATTCACATTATTCACAGTTTCCTCTTCATTTGGTAAAATAATTTGTATTTGCACCATATGCAACTGAAGTTTGTATGCGACTATGTAATGGATTTCGGTCTTGGTATCAAGGTGCTCCATCGGTGTGGTGAGTACCGCTATTACCTCTACAATATAGTTTTGTTGAATGACTTCCTGAGTTATGTTTTTTCCTTGCACTCGTGCTCTGTACCACCTTTACTCTCTTAGCCTATTACGTTCTTTCCATCATAATTCTTGGGTCTTTCCAATGCATTCTCCCCGTAGCATATTTATCCTTCTACGCAAACATGTGTTTTCTATGGAAATGTTTCTATGTTTATGAAAATGTGTTTTCTGAAGAAATAATCCTTTGTCTATGTAAATGCATTTCTCTATGGAAATATTTTTAGTTTATGCAGAGTGTGTGTTCTCCATGGAATGCTTCTTTGTATATTCAATATGTCTCTCTGTGAAAGTATCTCTCTATCTATGGAGAATGTGTGTTCTCTATGGAATGTTTATCTATCTATGAAATATATTTATCTGTGGTAATATCTCTCTGTCTATGAATAATGTGTGTTCTCTGTGAAATGTTTTTCTTTCTATGCAATACATTTCTCTATGGAAATATCTCTCTGTCTATGTAGAATGTGTGTTCTTTGTGGAATTTTTCTCTGTCTATGAATGATAATTAGAGTCTTTATAACCCGTGGCCTTCATTTTTGGTGGTTCAGTATAAGGAAGAATATAATCGACATTATTAAGGCTTTAACGCATAAACCCTAAGTTAGGTCATGGCCGGATAATAATTTATTATGTTATTAACTTCAGTCATGCTCTTTGAAATTCACACACTTAATATTTGTTACAGACTTTTCTTATTTACCTTGTTTGAATATTTTATAATTGCACTATGTAAACTGTAGGGCAATATTAAAAATTTTAAATCATTGAAAGTGATAAGGATGCCTCTTTAGACAAAGTCATTGGTTAACATATATCTTTGCCGAGGAATATTGTGCCTTGTCTCCATTATAAACCCACGACTAGTGCTCTTGAATACTAACTTGATTATTAGGGTTAAAATAGTACACATATTTGCGGATCATGTGAGCCTTCGACAACTCTATTTAAAACCTACATGATTCTCTTTTTTTATTAAAAAAGATTTTGTTTCGTTTATTTTTTCCTTTTAATAAACACTTTGGTCCTTACTGAATTCTTCACATACCCATATCGCCTCCGAAGCACTGCTGTGGTATTTCTCGATTTAAGGTTCTTTAATTAGATAACTTGTATACATTTTCCAAATTGAAAATGGTAAATCTTTGTCCTTATTTCGTACTTACTATTTCCTTTAATGTAAGTATTATTCTTGTCTGTGCATAAGGTAGCTTTGTTAAAAGTATTAGTTTTCACAGTAACTTCACCCTCTGTAAGGAGTTTGATTACTCTTCCCCAAATTAATATTCGCTAGTTATTATGACTCTACTCTTTTTTTTGTTGGTATCCCTTTTACTTTGTAAATCTTATAACCTACATGATATCAAGGTTATTGTACTCAATTGTAAAATTTTCTTATGTTGAGTAAAAGAATAACAGTCCCATTGCATGCTTTGTCTATTTATAAAAGAAAGACATTTGATACAGTAAAGCACAGGTCACTTGATGAAAATATATACATATATCACTACATATATTTGTACACAGTGGCAACCCATACAAACGAATATGGCTCTATAGTTCACTTCAACAGATTTTTCCTCTAAGTATAACAATATAATATATGGCATCCACTACATAACATAAAAAATAAAACATCAATAGCATAACAATAAAAATTTAAATACACAAATAAGATACATATCGGAAAACGTTGATGATGGGAAACAAATGGAACAACCATGTTCCACCCAACCATAGAATAGAACTGTAATATCCCCCAAAATAATTAATTATTAAAGTCTGTATGCACTTAGGAATTTATTTTCGTTTTTGGAAAATTAGTATTTGGAAAATTATTGTCATTTATGGAAATTCTGAATTTGGATTCTGATTATTTGTAATTAATTATTGTGATTGTTGGGAAAAGATTTGATTTTCCCAACAAACTCTTTGACTATGACACATGTAAAAGACAAATATTTTTTATATTTATTGTTGAAGGACAAATGGAATAGCCAGGTTGAAATCAGTTGGCCATGACTCCATGATTGGAGAACATTCTTGAACTACCTTAGGGATGAATTTTACAAGTGGAAAATGAGGAATTTGGCCATTGGCAGCCCTTGAAAATCAAGGATTTGCAAAGCTGCAAAAATTTCCAAAGGGGGAAAAGACCTAGGAACCAGATGTTTTTTTGCATATACAACATATGGGAGGAGGCACGATGCTTCTTAGTATGATGGTGAAAGGATATCACTTGTTGTTATGAGCATTGTTCTGAGTGTGAGGCAAGGGGAATTTCTTATACAAAATAGGACTAAAGCGGAAGAGGAGCATTGCAGTTCGGCCTTATGAACTCATGGTCAAGCTAGGGGGTGAACAAAAAATGTATTTTGGTTGTTCTAATTCTACGGTTGGGTGGAACTTGGTTGTTCCATTTTTGTTTCAGCATTGATTTCAGATATGTCCTTCTACTTGTTCTCTTGTTGAGTATTTTATTGTGTATTAAGCTAATAGGGATGACATGAATATGTGAAATTTATTATTCATGTGATGTACTCTCTGAACAAAAATAGAGAAGCAAATATAACTTCGATCTTCTGTTGATATTAGGAATTTTTGGTATAAGTATGAATGTGGATTTAGGTATAAGTATGCATAAAGATTCATTATAGATTGCTACAGGCCAAATAACCTTAAGCACAGATCTACAAGAAAATCATGTGTATGCTTTTATAGGTATCCATATATATATATATATATAGATATCGACTTAAGGAATGTTAGATTATACAAATGCCAAG
>SNQJ01S0064493.1:24001-35183 GCA_010110895.2 Picea sitchensis
TGTTGTTGCTTGTATAGATTTTTCAAAATCTACATAAACATCTAATACTAATACACAGAAGCATGGACCACATGAGAGTTCAAGTAAACTTCCATTGATAAAGACTATACTAAAGGCATAAACATTTACATTTTTTTATACCATAGTAAGACCATAAATAGAGTTTCAATGCTATATAACACATATTACAGAGACTGCTCAGCTTATAACAATATTCATTTTGGTTGGAGAAAAATTTGTGTGTTCATTTATAATAAAATAATCAACAATCAGTATAGCCATAGGCTCTTGATCCAAATCCTTACAAACATAGTACCCTGGGTAAGGACCCAGTACCACTTGAAAACTGAACCTGAACCTTCAAACTAAACCACTAGAATCATAACTCAAATACCTTTTTTGAGAAAGAGGATGTCCTCGATCTGATGTATGTGAATGTTTAAGTCTTGCAAGTAATTCGAGATTTAGTAAACAGTGTTAAGACACAAGTCGATGAAAATTAAATATTGAAGATAAAACAATGTTCAGGAAGAATCCATGAAATTAAAATAGTGAAGGTTACACACTTGAATAACACTTATCTTGAGGTTGGCGTGGGTGCATTTCCCATCGGTGTCGCTGAAGCGAACTATCCACGGTCCAAAGGGGAGAAGTGGACCTTGAAAGGACTGATCGGTAGCCTCGCAATAAAATCAGGGGTCCCATCCTTAGTCTTATAACTGAACAAAATACAAGCCTAAGCATTAAAGAGATGACAGAGGATAACTACTTATTGTCAAAACCCTAACAACGTTACAGGACCATCCCTAAATCTAGAAACCGAATCGCCTGTGTAAAATGGCTTACAAGTTTAATGAAATCCATAAGTAGCGAATGGTTACCCTCACGGGAGAGATAAAGTCATAAACCGCCACGATATTGAAATATGTATTTTACCCAGAGCATGGATGGAATTACTTCAGAGAGTTTAGATTATCGAAAGGAAGGTCTTGAACCAACAACCGAAAATAAACTAGTTATAGAAACAAACTTAAAATACAACTGACCCTTCCATATCTTCTACAGTTAACTTAGGTGATAATGTATTGGTGAACTTACCTAGTAGAGGAGGAAGCTAGATGATTGTGTACCTATTTCTTTCCTTACCTAGAGTAGGAACCCTCCTTGTCGTTGTTGTTTACACACAAAGAAGTGTTACAGAGGTTAACATTGGATGGTTCTATGAAGTGCATAAGAGACAAAGGGGAAATGGAACATTATTTACCCAGGTGACTCTCGTATCATAGAGTAATGGCTAAGGGATTATGTGAGTACACTATCCATGTGAATATGCATGTATGGCGTATCCACATTGGTCACAATAACCTACAACCAGTATAGAGCAGAAAACCTCATAAATCTCAATTAGGGAATTCAATGTTAATTACGAACATGTATTAAATGCGCAATGAAATGAGCCCACTAATACTGTTAGTTTTATCCTTGTCACTAAGTCAAGACGTTTCATGCCAGTTAGTAGATATTAGGGCTATGAATTGTCACGATAGATGGGACTCCAAACCTTAGTGTTAAACATAATTTTCAATCCCCCTGTCCTTTTCCAACTGGCATATGTTAAGTCTCGTTAACTTATATGTTAAAAGCCTTAATGAAAAACTCGCAAGAACGTCCCCTACTGGCGATAGTTAATGTGTGCTTACAACTAGGGTATAGTTGTTGCAAGGAGATCCATATAGACATATGGGAATAAGGTTAAACCTTTCAGGTAAGACCTATGATAATTCATTCTTATAAACTCAAAAAAAAATGCGTTGGCTTGTATGATTTTGGATATAGTAAATTTAGGATGATGGGTTTTATATCTAACATAATCGATTAAACTATTCTTGATACATGGAAATTATAGGGGTTATAATAAAGGAGACTTGAATATATAGGATGGTTATTATAAAGTCTGAAGTACTCCTTCATTTGATTATGAAGTGGAGAGTACTAAGATTTATTTTAAAAGTGTAACTTTAGTGAGATACGTTTGTGGACCCCCTTGATAAAGGTAGAAACAGTGTAGGCTAGAGTTTCTTTAGACTATATGACAAAACAAGATCGCAGTTTCATGAATAGTATAAACCTTAACCTATTGTGACAAGTGTTATCACATGTACTAAATGATTGTAATAGGTACATCTTAATGGAAAGGTTAACCACCTTGTCTTAGTCACTTGTAAAGACGTTTAAGCTTACATCATATTCTGATAGTGACGATTCTCGTTGTAAACCAGTCAAATATAACAGAGTAAAGAAGTTTTAATGCACCTAGCAATTATTTTTTTTTGTTGATAAATTTGGGGTACATTACATATGGTATTAGAGAAAAGTTTACAACACTTTGACCTTAAACAGGGAAATTTTTTTTATTTAGTACATACTTTTATGTTTAATAAAAAATTAACAAAAAACGCTTACTGTTACAAACATAAAATTTGTATTTTTATTGTGATAATGGAAACACAGAATGAAGAGGAGATCAGACTTGAGAAGAATATCTAGCAAGGACCTCCTAAAGAACCTAGGCAGAACAGTGAAGGAAGTTCAACTACCCAGGTCCTGGAAACAATGAGGAACCTTATCGTGGAACTGTAAGTTTTCAAGGCAGATAATGAGAAACTGAAAAAGGCACACAAAGATGAGCAGGAAATAAATGAAGTAATTTTGCGTAGCATCGTAACAAATAAGAGCCCAAAATACAACGACAAGGAAGAAGAGGTCAACAAAAGATCCTCCAAAAATTATGGTACTGAAGCAGAAAACAAGAATAGTTCTTCCGAAGGCACACCATCAACAGAAAATAAAACAACCACAGGAAGAAAGAGGAAACAGGTGGACCACCTGGATGGTAAATTTAAGAAAATCAAACTGTCCACCTTTGATGGGGAACCCAATATAGGGGAGGAGGCTGAAGCATGGTTACTGGACATAAAAAAAAGTATTTCCATATTTACAATTATTCCAGCAACATGAAGGTCAGAATGGCCATTTATAACTTGAAAGGAAAGGTGAGTATCTGGTGGCAGGACCTGAAGTTTGCCAAGGGCTTAAAGGAAAAATAAATGGAGTGGTCGGACTTCAAGAAATACTTTAAGAAACAATATTTATCATAAAGTTACTATGAAAGAAATAACAAAGAGTTTTACGAGCTACGACTCAGACAGATGACCATGGATGACCTGATCAACAAATATCTGTAATTGTTAAGATTTGTACCTTACATCAGGGAGGACAAAGTAAAAATCCAGTGATTTCTAAGATTCCTACCACAGTTCTATAAGGACAAGATTTATTTTGATAACCCCAAGACCTTAACCATGGTTTTCAGAAAGGCCTAAATGTGTTATGGCCAATACAAATAGCGGTCTGAACTTCCCAAGGCTTGTAAAGATAAGAAATAGGAAAGAATGAGTCAACGAAAGAAGGGCTTCCAACCAGCCCCTTCCTGGAATGCGTCAATGAATTTTCCAAGAAAAAAATTTCAGTCCAATAATCATAACACCCAAGGGGGTGGGAGACCAGTTAACCTAGGAACCAAGAAGTTTGGGGTTAGCCCCAGGGAACCCTTAAAATGTTGGGAGTGTGGAGAACCTCACTTAAGGAGGAACTATCCACGTTTAACTTTTGCAACAAGGACCACAGTTCACAACCTACAAGAGGCCTATACAGTGGAAGATGTGGGCAGAAACATACACAGGATCAATGCAACTGTGGATGGACGACAAGTTGATCACCAATCCATTATAGTGGAAGTTGAAGGTAAAGTTAATAACAATTGTATTTCTATTTTAATTGATCTGGGAGCTACTTTGAGTTACGTTGATCCTGGTGTACTGGATTCAAACAAGCTTAAGAAAGTAAAGCATACAAAATCTTGGCTAGTACAACTAACAACAAGAGCAAAAATTAAAGTAACAGATTTCATTTATGATTGTGAATTCAGTTTAGATGGCCAAAACACAAAGTTAAATTTGAATATTCTACCATTAGGGTCTTACGATATAATTATTGGAATGGAATGGTTAGAAAAGAATAAAGAAATCTTGTATTGTTATGAAAAATCACTTACTTACAGAGATGAAAACAACATTGTTAGGTCAATACAAGGCATCAAAAAACCAATTTGAGTTAGGAAGATTTCAACAATTCAGTTTAAGAAGTGCATGAGTAAGGGTTGTCAGATTTATGTTATTCAAGTGACAAATCTGTTGGAAAAAGAAACCTAGAATATTTTACCATCTTACATGATTTTAGAGAACTGCCCCCAAGAAGAGAGATAGACTTCTCTATCGATTTGTTGCCTAGATCGGCCCCTATATCTAAGGCACCCTACAGGATGAGTTTACCCAAATTAAAAGAGTTAAAAATTCAACTACAAGAACTGTTAGACAAGGAATACATCAGACCAAGTGTATCACCGTGGGGAGCACCAGTCCTTTTTGTTAAAAATAAAGACAGAACTCTAATATTATGCATTGATTATAGACATTTAAACAAAATGACTATTAAGAACAAATATTCCCTACACAGAATCAATGATATGTTCGACCAGGTGAGAGGGGAAAATATTTTTTCTAAGTTGGATTTAAGATCTGATTATCACCAAGTTAGAATAAAGAATGGAGACATAAGTAAAACATCGTTCAGAGCGAGATATGGAAATTATGAATTTGTTATTAGACCATTTGGTCTCACTAACACACCAACAACGTTTATGTGTTTAATGAATAGCATATTTAGTCATTATCTGGATAAGTTTGTTTTGGTATTTATTGACGACATCCTAGTGTATTTAAAAATGGAATAAGAACATGAAGAACATCTAGGGATAGTATTGCAGACATTAAGAAAACACAAGTTGTATGCAAAATTCGACAAATGTGACTTTTACCTATCCCTAAGGATGTGGCGGATATACAGTCATTCATGGGAATCAATGGGTACTATTGCAGATTTATAGAAGGATTCTCTAAGATTTCATACCCTATCACATCCCTACAGAAAAATGGAACCAAGTTTAATTGGTCGTAGAAAATTCAGGACAATTTTAATAAGTTAAAAGAACTGTTAACAACCGAAGTTATTTTAAGAGTAGCAGACCTTCATAAAGTCTTTACAGTCTGCGTAGATGTGAGAAAATAAGTTTTGGGAGGTGTCCTAACTCAAGAAGAGCATGTTATTTGTTATGAGTCAAAAAAACTAAAGGAGCATGAACGAAAGTACGTCACACACGACATGGAATTAGCAGTTGTAATCCATGCATTAAAAATGTGGAGACACTATATAGTGGGCAGAAAAGTTGTGTAGATAACTAATAACAATGGTGTGAAATTCTTGTTTAGCCAACCAAATATTAACACAAGGCAAGCAAGATGGTTGGTCTTCTTGAGAAAATTCGATTTTGAGGTAAGACACATCAAGGGTAAGGAAAACAAAGTGGCAGATTCCTTAAGTTGAAGAATTCATGGATTGTTTGAGATAAACATTAGTAGGGCAGAAAGCGACATTGAGAAAAGGATAAAAGATACAAGTAATAATGATGAAAAATACATTAAAATAGTGGCAGATTTACAAAATAATGCAGAAAATTTACATAGAAGAGATCTGATTTTGGACAGAAATGGATTACTAAGATTTAAAAACAGACTATACATACCAGATTCTGTCGAATTAAAGCTAACAGTTTTGGACGAAGTACACAAGAAGCCATATTTTTGTCATCTAGGATACCAGAAAATGGTAACAACATTGAGAAAATTGTTTTATTGACCTGACATGAAAGGTGAGACAACAAAATACTTATCTAAGTGCTTAGATTTTCAATAGGTGAAGGTTGAACACCAGCACCCAGTCGACCTATTATAGCCTCTACCTATACCAGAATGGAAGTGGGAGACTATCTCACTGGATTCTATCACATGTTTGCCTAAAACTCAAAAACATAATGATTCATTTATGGTAGTAATCGATAAACTTAACAAGTATGAACATTTTATTCCTGTCAAATCTACTTATAAATCTTATAACATCGCTCAAATATTTATGAAGGAAATTTTTAGACTACATGGTATTCCTAAAATGGTGATTTCAGATAGAGATATAAAATTTACATCTATGTTTTGGAAAGAATTGTTTGCAAGGTTGAATACTAACTTTAATTTCAGCACAAGCTACCGTCCACAAACGGATGGGAAGACTGAACGAACAAACCAGATTGTGGAAGATATGCTAGGAATGTATGTAAGGACGAAAAAAACTAAGTGGGAGGAATACCTGCACTTGGTGGAATTTGCGTACAATAATGGTTATCAAACATCGGCTAAGATGAGCCCCTTCGAAGTACTATACGACGGAAAGTGTACAAATCTGATGAGATGGGATAAACCAGTTGATAGACTCATGGTGGGACCAGAAATGCTCCAGGAAATGGAGAAAATGGTCAGAAAAGTACAATAGAATTTAAAGGAGGCACAGGATAGATAGAAAAGTTGCGCATATCTAAAAAGAAGACACTAGGAATTTCAAGTTGGAGATCACATGTATTTAAAAGTCAAAGCAAGAAGAGGTTCATTAAATCTAGGGAACTGTGCAAATTTGGCACCCAGGTTTTGCAGCCCCTTCGAGATCTTAGATCGAATTGTACCCATGGCATATCAACTTACACTTCCTGCAAATTTAAAAGTTCATAATGTATTTCATGTTTCTTTGTTAAAAAAATATGTCGATGATCCTACTCACATGATCGATTGGAACATGGTGCAGGTGGAACTAGAAGGCGAGTTCCAAGTGGAACCTCTATGCATTCTGGATAGGAGAGAAATAGTACTACGGAACCGAGCCATCACCCAGGTAAAAGTGCAATGGAAGCACTTTAGTCTGAAGGAGGCCACTTGGGAATTGGAGGAAGATTTTCAAATATCTTATCCAACCATGTTCCGAGAAAGGAACTGTGACATCCCCAAAAAAAATTATTTTTGAATTCAAAAATTGTTAGGAAAATTATTCCATTTTTGGTAAATTCGAATTTGGAAAAATTTTGTCGTTTATGGAAATTTTGAATTTTGAATTTGGTAAATTGTAATTAATTATTATGATTGTTGGAAAGAGATCTGATTTGACCCAACTAACTATTTGACTATGACACTTGTATGAAAACAAAATATTTTATAATTATTGCAGGAGGACAAATGGAACAACCATGTTAAATTCAACTCACCGTGACTTCATGAGTGAGGAACCCATTGGAACTACCCCAGGGCTGATTATTACAAGTGGAAAATCATGGATTTGTCCACTAGCATCCCCTGAAAATCAGGGATTTAGAAAGATGTGAAAATTCCCAAGGGAGGGAAAAGACTTAGGAAAATAGATTGTTTTTGGATATATGGCATATGGGAGGAGGAAAGACGTTGCCGAGTATGCTGGGAAAAGAATTACTTAGTACTTGTTGTTATGAGCACTAATTATTGAGTGTGAGGCAAGAAAAGATTTCTGACAGAGGAAGACATTGTTGAAGAGGAAACTCCAAGTTCACCCTCATGGATTCATGGTCAGGCTAGGGGGTGAACATGACAAGCAATTTGGTTTCCCTATTCTAAGGTTGGAATGAACGTGGTTGTTCCCTTTGTCTCCCCGCAAACTAGTCAGATATATTAATATGCTCCTTCTCTATTTTGAATGGTTATATATCTGATGTAATGCATTTGTTAATTCTGAATTGAATTATTTTCCATCTTTGTTTAAATGATTAAATCGNTGGTTGTTCCCTTTGTCTCCCCGCAAACTAGTCAGATATATTAATATGCTCCTTCTCTATTTTGAATGGTTATATATCTGATGTAATGCATTTGTTAATTCTGAATTGAATTATTTTCCATCTTTGTTTAAATGATTAAATCGTTGATATAGTGTATCTATTAATTTTGAATTGTTATAACAACTGGGGTAAGATCTGTTAGAGTGTACAAACCATAAACATTGACAGAATGCCCTACAAATCCAATTCAGAGTGACTCATATGGTTGGATTTAATTATGAACAAATGCTATATCTTATCTTTTAATGGTTATGACAAATTCAAATGATTATGCATGGTTAGATTCTGGAAACAATCATCCTTGAAAAAATAGAGTACTAATACATGAGAGTAATTGTAGGACGAATTACAATGCATCGAAATTCTTTTTCAGAAGTGTCGATGTGTAAATTCCTTTGGAAACTATGAATTAGATACAGGGCATTTATATTTTTCAGCAAGTAAAATCTTAAGGTCATAATTACTTATTCGAGACCTCATAGGATAGAATTAAAAAGCTAGTACAAAAACTAGTATTCCACGACATGATTATATCCATAAAAAGTACAGGCCTAATTACTGTCGGCAATCTGCATAGACACCATAGAAGAATAATTGAAATTGAATGTCTACAATAGAATGTATGAANTAGAATTAAAAAGCTAGTACAAAAACTAGTATTCCACGACATGATTATATCCATAAAAAGTACAGGCCTAATTACTGTCGGCAATCTGCATAGACACCATAGAAGAATAATTGAAATTGAATGTCTACAATAGAATGTATGAATATTTGGTCTATTCCTATATTATGTTCATGGTAGACTATTCTGACAGACATGTAAATACAACCTTATAAGCAAAATGCTAGAATAGAGTTCAATAGATTTATTCTGAAATAGAAAAACTAGAATTTTAATGCATTAATAGATATGTTGCAAGTTGAGTTTTCTTTTCCTAGCCTTAGTCATGGCAATGATTCATTTTCTTTTCATTATAAATCGGATACAGTAAAATAGGAAAGTACCCATGACTCTATGGCCATAGTGAGATACTCGTAAATACATCTTATTGCTGGAACAGTTAGATTGAGCACATGTAAGTTGAAATTCCCTGAATGTAATAATTCTTTCAACAATAAGGGGTATTTGATAATCTAGAGACAAACTCACTATGAGTTAATATGTCATTCCGAGTACATACGACAAGTACTATAGCTCAATATCAAAGAAAATCCTTACATAGTTTGTTCAAAACTCAAAATTCAAACATGGATTCCTTATAATACTGAAGGAGAAAATAGAACTAATTGAAACGGAGAACTGGATGAGGCCACAACCTCCATTTCCTAGAACTTGTAGAGTTAAAATTGAGAAAAGATGGGCTCGGAACCCGAATACCTTTTGAGCTAAGCATAGGGGCGAATATCCAAAACTTGTGCATGATTGAAGCTTTGAAAAAGCATACCCTGAATTTATTAACCACATATAAATGAAAGGGAGGTAATGAAACATTAACATAACTGACAAACGTTGAACCAATAGTTTATTGTTCCAAAGAGACACTCATCTTTTGTTGCGCATGCTCTGATCCTTTCCTTGTCGCTTGATGGAAAGACGGTCGAGCGGAGGAGGAAGGGTATAGTCAATCCCATATGGGTACCTTGTATCAACAAGGCCCATCATTAGTGGCTTATACCAATACTTTAAATGAAATAAAGATAGTAAGAAAAAGAGATAGTACAACAACCAATGAATTTAAACAAAATGAAATATATGACAGTGTTAGTTTCCTTAATACATAAATGGTATAAGTCGAGATGTGCCAAAGACTTGTTTAAACCTTCCCAGAATCAAATTCAYAGAAAGTAATRAGGAATCAAACTGTCAAATAAAGAATGTCATAAMAAACCCTGAGAGGTCGCCTTGYAKCTTACAGTGTTACCAACACAAAGAAAAACTATTGTTCGACTTTCATCCGACGGAAGAAATATTCTTTTCAAATTTATTCAAAGCTATCAACTCAAGGGTCATCCACTGTAAGGAAGATCTCTATGGACTATACAAGAATACCTTAGATGGATTCCTCTTTTTTACCCAAAACAAGAATCCTTGAACCTTTAAAGAAACTTTCTGACAGTAAAGACTAGTTAAAAGTATGAGTAAGAGCACCGATCGAGAAACACACCCATTGCAAAGGGAAAGAATAAGAAGAAACATAGAGGGTGACACACATGTTTAAAAAAAAATATAACAAAACTTCCTAAGAATTCAACACTGGACCACGATGTGTAGTCATAAAGTAAGAACGAGAAGGAATATCAGTTTTAGGACCCAGTGAAATCCTAGGTTCCTTTCCCCCAGATATTAAACTGGCAATTCTCAGGAAATAAAATGAATAGTCGGAGTGACACAACTTTCAGGAAAGCCGAGACAGGGATAAACAAATAGTCCAAATGGCTTCAACACATAAATTAATCTCGGAGATTTTTAAGCGTTAGCGTTAAGGGGAGAACATATTTAAACTCAGAAACAAGAACCACAAAATGAAATGACCATCACTGTAATAAAACCTCTGAAGAATCTACTCTATTGTTTAAATATGGTAGTCTTTTGAAACATACCATGGAGACGGACATGGTCGACTGGTTCACTGAGTAACGACCTCCAGAATGATATTTCTCCCCACTCCGATGGTTTAACACACAGAGTCGAATTTCGGAGAGTCCACAATGATGAGGAAGGACCCACCTAATCATAAGAGGAGGATGTGCTAGAAGATTAAATGTCGAAGGTATGGATTTGGTCGGGCAATGTGCTAGGGAAGACTTGGCACGATGAGATTTAAGGAAGATCGGGTGGAAGGGCCATCGTAAACTGCACATACAGGACCTTCCATTAAACACAAGGATGAAATCTTAACTACCTCTGACAAATACATCTCCCACTCTTAATTCACCAGAAATGCAAAGTTAATGACTGTCTTTTCGATAAATTATTAGTCGAGTCTAGTTAGGTGCTAACTCCCTCGTTTTAGTTAGAATGTGGTCGATGATTTTATTTTACTAAGATAATTCTTAGTTAATACTTGTAATTAAATAGATTTCTTTCACGCAAAAATTTCTTTACCTAAAACCTTGATAAGCAAAGTGACTAGAAGGACTTTAACCACGAAACAATTCACAAGGGAAACCATGTAATGACTCGGCCCCTTTTCAAAAGAAGATGTCAACTCGTACGATGCCATGTATATCCTACCTATATTATATTCCTGAGGACCTTTCCTTGGTATATAAGTTCCTCCTAAGACCAGATGATACAACTTTGTGCGCTAATGTAAG
>SNQJ01S0064493.1:67460-77995 GCA_010110895.2 Picea sitchensis
GTTAGAGTGTACAAAGAATAAATATTGACAAAATTCCCTACAAATCCAATTCAGAGTGACTTGTATGGTTGGATTTAATTCTGAACAAATGCTAGATCTTCTCTTTTAATGGTTACGAAAAATTTAAATGATTACGCATGGTTAGATTCTAGAAACAATCATCCCAAAAAAACTAGAGTAGTAATACATGAGAGTAACTGTAGGACAAATTATAGTGCATCGAAATTCTTTTTCAGAACTGCCTATGTGTAAATGCCTTTGGAAACTAAGAATTAGATATGGGGCATTTATATTTTTCATCAAGTAAAATCTTAAGGTCATAATTTCTTATTCGAGACCTCATAGGCTAGAATTAAAAGATAGTACAAAAACTAGTATTCCACAACATGATTATATCCATAAAAAGTGTAGGCCTAATTATTGTCGACAATCTGCGTAGACATCACAGAAAAATAATTGAAATTGAATGTCTACAATATAATGTATAAATATTTGGTCTATTCCTATATTATGTCCATGATGGACTATTCTGACAGACATGTAAATACAACCTTATAAACAAAATTCTAGAATAGAGTTCAATAGATTTATTTTGATAGAGAAACTGGAATTTTAATGCATTCATAGATACATTACGAGTTGAGTTTTCTTTTCCTAGCCTTAGTCATGGAAGAGATTCATTTTATTTTCATTATAAATTGGATACAATAAAATAGGAAAGTACCCATCACTCTATGGCCATAGCAAGATCCTGGTAAGTACATCTTTGTGCTAGAACATTTAGATTGAGCACATGTAAGTCGAAATGCCCTTACTGTAATAATTCTTTTAACAATATGGGGTATTCAATAATCTAGATACAACTCTCTATGAGTTAATATGTCATTCCGAGTACATACAATAGGGACTATATATCAATATGAAAAAAAAATATTACATAGTTTGTTCAAAACTCAAAATTTGAACATGGATTCCTTATAATATTGAAGGCAAAAATAGAACTAATTGAAACAGAGAACTGGTTGAGGCCACGACCTCCATTTCCTAGAACCTGTAGAGTTAAAAGTGAGAAAAGATGGGCTCAGAACCCAAATACCTTTTGAGCCAAGCATAGGGGAAGATATTTGGAACTTGTGCATGACTGAAGCTCTACAAAATCATACCCTGAATTTATTAACTACATATAAATGAAAGATAGGTAACGAAACATTAGCAGAACTGACAAGCGTTGAACCAATAGTTTATTGTTCCAAAGAGACACTCATCTCTTGATGCACATTCTCAGATCTTTGCCTTGTCGCTTGCTAGATAGATGGTCGGGCCGAGGAGGAAGGGTGCAATCAATCCATGATGGGTACCTCGTATCAACAAGGCCCATCATTAGTGACTTATACCAATACTTTAAACAAAATAAATATAGTAAGAAAAAGAGATAGTACAACAACCAATGAATTTAAACAAAATGAAATAGACGACAATGTTAATTTCCTTAATAAATAAACGATATAAGTCGAGTTGTTCC
This sequence comes from Picea sitchensis, assembly GCA_010110895.2. Classification (NCBI taxonomy): domain Eukaryota; kingdom Viridiplantae; phylum Streptophyta; class Pinopsida; order Pinales; family Pinaceae; genus Picea; species Picea sitchensis. The sequence continues at coordinate 68,983 of SNQJ01S0064493.1, forward strand.
AAAGACTTGTTTAAACCTTCCCAGAATCAAATTCATAGAAAGTAATGAGGAATCAAACTGTAAAATAAATAATGTCATAACAGACCTCGAGAGGTCGCCTTGCAACTTACAGTGTTACCAACACAAAGAAAAACTATTGTTCGACTTTCATCCAATGGAATAAATATTCTTTTCAAATTTATTTAAATCTATCAATTCAAGGGTCATCCACTATAAGGAACCTCTCTATGGACTATACGATAATACCTTAGATGGATTCCTCTTTTATACCCAAAACAAGAATACTTGAACCTTTAAAGAAAATTTCTGGCAGTAAAGACTAGTTAAAAGTTTGAGTAAGAGCACCGACGGAGAAACACACCCATCACGAAGGGAAAGAATAAGAAGCAACATAAAGGGTGACACACATGTTTAAAATCAAATCTAATGAAACTTCCTAAGAATTCAACACTGGACCACGACGTGTAGACATAGAGTAAGAGCGAGAAGGGATATCGGTTTTAGGACCCAGTGAAACCCTAGGTGTCGTTTCCCTGGAGATTAAACTATTAATTCTTGATAAATAGAATGAATAGTCGGAGTTCCATGACTTTTGGGAAATTCGAGACAGGGATAAACAAATATTCCAAATGGCTTCAACACATAAATTAATCTCGAATCTTTTTAAGCGTTAGCGTTAAGGGGAGAACATATTTAACCTCTAAAACAAGAACCACAGAATGAAATGACCATCACCATAATAAAACCTATGAAGACTCTATTCTGTTGTTTAAATACGATAGTATTTTGAAACTTACTAGGGAGACGAACATGGTCGACTGGTTCGCTGAGTAACGACCTCCAGAATGATAGTTTTCCCCACTCCGATGGTTTAACACATAGAGTCGAATTTCAGAGAGTCCACAATGATGAGGAATGACCCGCCTAATCCTAAGAGGAGGACGTGATAGCAGAGTAAATTCCAAAGGTACGGAGTTGGTTGGGCCACGTGCTAGGGCATACTTGGCACGACGATATTTGAGGAAGTTCGGGTTGAAGCTCCATTGTAAACTATGCATATAGGACCTTCCATTAAACACAAGGACAAAGTCTTAACTACCTCTGACAAATACATATCCTCTTAATTCACCAGAAATGTGAAGTTAACGATAGTCTTTTCGAGAAATGATTAGTCGAGTCTAGTTAGGTGCTAACTTCCTCGTTTCAGTTAGACTGTGGTGGACGATTTTGTTTTGCTAAGATAATTCTTAGTTAAGACTTGTAATTAAACAAAGTTTTTTTGCGCAAAAATTTCTTTACCTAAAACCCTGATAAGAAAAGTGACTAGAAGGACTGTAACCACGAAACAATTCACAAGGGAAACCGTGTAATGAATCAGCCCCTTTTCAANGGTTGAAGCTCCATTGTAAACTGCGCATATAGGACCTTCCATTAAACACAAGGACAAAGTCTTAACTACCTCTGACAAATACATATCCTCTTAATTCACCAGAAATGTGAAGTTAACGATAGTCTTTTCGAGAAATGATTAGTTGAGTCTAGTTAGGTGCTAACTTCCTCGTTTCAGTTAGACTGTGGTGGATGATTTTGTTTTGCTAAGATAATGCTTAGTTAAGACTTGTAATTAAACAAAGTTTTTTTGCGCAAAAATTTCTTTACCTAAAACCCTGATAAGAAAAGTGACTAGAAGGACTGTAACCACGAAACAATTCACAAGGGAAACCGTGTAATGAATCAGCCCCTTTTCAAAAGAGGATATCAACTCATACGCTGCTAGGTATACCCTACCTAGATTATATTCCCAATGACCTTTCTTTGGTAGATAAGTTCCTCCTAATACCAAATGATATGGCCTTGCGTGCCAACATAAGAAATCATATGTTAAAAGAGACTTAGGACAACAAGTCCTATGTATATATATATATATATATATATGAACACTATATAAATAGATATAGTTTTAATTATGAGTTGAAGGAAGTTGAGGGGACTTTTAGAGGATGACTCTTACTAAGTTTCAATTTAGTCGTGTACATGAATGTCGAAATAGGGCAGATGGACTATAGATCTATAAACAAGTGAATACTACCACTCCTTCGTTATGAATATTTAAACTAAAATAGAGGATAGTACACCAAGAAAAAAAAATTATGGCAAAATTGAGGTACATTACAGGAACGAACACTAAGGAAAGTGTTGTAATGAAAGGGGGAAGGATGTGATATCCCCAAAAATAATTAATTATTAAAATTTGTATGCACTTAGGAATTTATTTCCATTTTTGGCAAATTTGTATTTGGAAAATTATTTCCATTTATGGAAATTCTGAATTTGGATTATGATTATTTGTAGTTAATTATTTTGACTGTTGGGTAAAGATTTGATTTTCCCAACCAACTCTTTCACTATGACACATGTAAAAGACAAATATATTTTATATTAATTGTTGAAGGACAAATGGAACAACCAGGTTGAAATTAGTTGACCATGACTCCATGAGTGAGTAAAATGCTTGAAATACCTTAGGGATGAATTTTACAAGTGGAAAAAGAGGAATTTGGCCATTGGCATCCCCTAAAAATCAGGGATTTGCAAAGCTACGAAAATTCCCAAAGGGGGAAAAGACCTAGGCACAAGTTGTTTTTTCGCATATACAACATATGGGAGGAGGCAACACACTGCTTAGTATGATGGGGAAAGGATATCACTTGTTGTTATGAGAATTTTTTTGAGTGTGAGGGAAGGGGAATTTCTGATCTGAAAGAGGACTAAAGAAAAAGAGGAGCATTGAAGTTCTCCCTGATGGACTCATGGTCAGGCTAGGGGGTGAACAAAACAAGTATTTTGGCTATTATGATTCTACAGTTGGGTGGAACTTGGTTATTCCATTTGTGTTTTGACATCGATTTCAGATATGTCCTTCTACATGTTCTCTTGTTGAGTATTTTAATGTGTATTAAGATGATAGGGATGAGATGAATATGTGAAATTTCTTATTCATGTGATGTACTCTCTGAACAGAAATAGAGAAGAAAATATAAGTTTGATCTGTTGTTGATATTAGGAATTTTTGGTATAAGTATGAATGTGGATTTAGTTATAAGTATGCATAAAGATTCATTACAGATTGCTACAGGTCAAATAACCTTAAGTACAGATATTCAGGAAAATCCTGTATATGCTTTTATAGGTATCCATACATAAATATATGTGTGTGTGTGTGTGTGTGTGTGTGTGTGTGTGTGGATAAATTCACTTAAGGAATGTTAGATTATACAAATGCCAAGCGAAATTTAGAATGAATACAAGAATAGAAATATATATATATATAATGTTGCTTGTACATATTTTTCAAGAGCTACATAAACATCTAATACTCATACATAGAAAGATTATCGATGTGTGGACCAAATTAGAGTTCAACTAAACTGCCATTGATAAAGAATATACTAAATGCATAAAAATTTACAGTTTGTTTATACCACATTAAGACCATAAATGAAGTTTCAATGATATATAACACATATTATAGAGACTGCTCAACTTCTAACAATATTCTTTTGGGTTGTAGATAAATCTATGCATTCATTTATAATAAAATAATAAACGACCAGTATAGCCAGAGGCTCTTGATCCAAATCCTTACAAACAAAGTACCCTAGGTAAGGAACCAGTAACACTTGAAAATTGAACCTGAACCTTCAAACTAAACGACTAAAATCAGAACTCGGATACCTTTTTCGAGCAAGGAGATGTCCTGGATCCTATGTGTGCGAATGTTTAAGTCCTGGAAGGAATTCAAGATTTAGTAAACAGTGTTAAGACAGAAGTCGACGAAAATTAAATATTCAAGATAAACCAATGTTCAGGAAGAATCCATGAAATTAAAACAGTTAAGGTTCCACACTTGAATAACACTTAGCTTGAGGTTGGCACAGGTGCATTTCTCGTCGGTGTCACTGAAGCGAACTATCCACAATCCGAAAGGGGAGAAGTGGACCTTGAAAGGACTGATGGGTACCCTCGCAATAGAAACAGGGGTCCGATCATTAGTCTTGTGACCAAACAAAATAAAAACTTAAGCATTAAAGAGATGACAAAGGATAACTACTTGTTGATAAAAGCCTAAAAACATTACGGGACCATCCCTGAATCCAGAAATTGAATCACCTGTGTAAAATGGATTACAAGTTTAATGAAATCCATGAGTAGTGATTGGTTACCCTCACGGAATGGATAAAGCCATAAACCACCACGATATTGAAATATGTATTTTACCTAGAGCATGGACAGAGTTACTTAAGAGATTTTAGATTAGTGCAAGGAAGGTCCTCAACCAGCAACCGAAAAGAAACTAGCTACAAAGACAAACATAAAATACGACTGACCTTTCCATATCTTCTATAGTTATCTCAGGAAATAAAGTATTGGTGAACTTACCTGGTAGAGGAGGAAGACATATGGTCGTGTACCCGTTTCTTACCGTACCGAGAGTAGGAACCCTCCTTTTTGTCAGTGTTTACATGCAGAGAAGTGTTGCAAAGGCTAACGCTAGACAATTCTTTGAAGTGCATAAGATCCAAAGGAGAAATGGAACATTGGTTACCCAGGTGACTCTCATATCATAGAGTAATGGCAAAGTGATGTTGTAGGTACACTAGACATGTGAATATGCGCGTATGGCATATCCACTTTGGTCACGATAACCTAGAACCAATATAAAGCATAAAACCTCATAACTCTCAACCAGGGAATTCAATGTTAATTGCGGACATGTACTAACTACGCATTGAAACGAGCCCACTAACACTGTTATTTCTATCCTTCTCACTAAGTCGGGAGGTTTCATGTCGATCAGTAAGTATTAGGTCTATGACTTTTCACAACAGATGGGACTCCAAAACTCAGCATTAAACATCATTTTTAATCCCCTTGTCATTTTCCAACTAGAATATGTTAAGTCCCACAAACTTTTATGTTAAAATCCTTATCAAAAAACTGGCCAAAACGTCCACAACTGGTGACAATTAATGTGCGCTTATAAATAGGTTATAGTTGTTGCAAGGAGACCTGTATAGACATATGTGAATAAGGTTAAACCTTTCAGGTAAGGCCTACGATATAATTCATTCTTATAAACTCAAAATAAAATATGTTTCCTTGTATGACTTTCGATATAGGAACTTTAGGATGATGGTTTTTATATCTAACACCATCGATTAAACTATTCTTGATACATGGAAATTATAGGGGTTATAATAAAGGAGACTTGAATATATGGTACAGTTGTTATAAAGTCTTAAGTACTCCTTCATTTGGATATGAAGTGGAGAGTACTAAGACTTGTTTTAAAAGTGGAAATTTAGTGAAATATGTTTGTGGACCCCCATGATAAAGGTAGAAACCATGTAGGCTAGAGTTACTTTAGATTGTATGACATAACCAGATCTTAGTTTCATGAATAGTCTAAACCTTAAACTATTGTGAAAAGTGTTATTACATGTACTAAATGATTGTAATAGGTAAATCTTAATGGAAAGGTTTACCACCTTGTCTTATTTGATTGTAAAGACATTTAAGATTACGTTGTATTCTGATAGTGATTATTCTAGTTGTAAACCAGTCAAGTATAATAGAGTAAACAAGTTTTAATGCACCTAGAAAAAAAACATTGTTGGTAAATTTGGGGTACATTAGAAGGAAAACCACGATCACTTGTCCTAATCACCCCCTAGCCTAACCATGATTCTAGAAGGGAGAATTGAATGATCCTCATTAGCTATTGTCATCATCAACAAATCATAAAATTCTTTGCCTAACACTACATGCTATTTATAACTATGATGTTAATAACATGGTATATTGGATCTATTGTTTTTTTGTTTTTCATAACAACAACCAATTTACAATAGTTTTATTCATGCTTACACACACACACACACACATATATATATATATACTGTAACTAACATACTACCACACTAGTTTGCACAGTGGAAACCATATCAACTAATATGGGTAGAGAGTGATTTCAAACATATTTCTTATAAACAATATAACAAAGATATGGAAACAACTGTACAACTTCTAAACATCATTATCATAGTACCAATTTTAAATACACAACTGAAAGTACATATCTAAAAAATATGATGTTGGGAAACAAATGGAACAACCACGTTCCACCCAATCGTAGAACAGAACAACCACAATCACTTGTCATGATCACCCCCTAGCCTGACCATGAGTCCATAAGGGTGAAATGAATTATCCTCCTTAGCTATAGTCACCATCAAAAATACAAAAGGTGCTTTGCCTTACACTAGCAGTTCTCATAACAAAAAGCAATTATCCATCTTAACATACCAAGCAGTGTCCTACCTCCCACATATGTTGTATCAATCTTGTGCCTAGGTCTTTCAATTTATTTCCCTCCTTGGGAAAATTCGTAGCTTTACAAATCCCTCATTTTTAGGGGCTTCTAACTTGGTCAAATTAAATTTTGACCACTTGCAAAAATCATCTCTGAGTTAACTCAAACTTGTTCCCCACTCATGTAGTCATGGTCAACTACTTTTAACCTCGTTGTTCCATTTTTCTTCCAGCATTTAATTTATTAAAAAAATTATGTCATACATGTGTCCAATAAAAGAGGACAGGTGGGCAAGTGAAATATTTTCCCAACAGTCATAAAATAATAATTACATAATCCAAAATTCTATATTCAGATTTTCCATAAATGGAAATAAATTTATAAATTCAACTTGGAATTTAATTTCTAATAATTTGAGGATATCAAACTTCCCCACGAATTGAGGATGTTGTGGATTGGTTGACGTCATACCTTCCTTTAAGCTCATATTCTCCTTCACGTAACGAACATTTTTAATTGCTTCAACTACTGACGATGGTTTCCACATCTATATCATGGCCCTTATCTTAGGTTTTAACCCATACACAAAACATTATTCGTGTCATTGATCAGTATCCATGTACAAGACATATTTTACTAACTCCATGAACCTGATCTCGTACTCTTGTACGGTCCTGAACAAGAGCATGAAATTCTCCTACCTATTGTTCCTTGTAGTGCATAGGAAAATATTTCCTTCAAAACCTTTCCTAAAAAAGATCCCATGAGACGGTCTCTGGTGTAAGTTGCAACTGCCTGTCCAGGTTACCCCATGAGTTCAAGGCATTGCCCCTCAAGTGAAGTATCATTATCTTCACCTTTGATGTGGAAGCATAGTCTCTTAAGGAGAAACATTGTGTTATTTCTTCTAACCATGCCTCTACATGTTCACTAATCTGAGATCTTTTCGTGAGCTGACTTATTAAAGAATTTCATAAAATAAGCATAAACTAAAGAAAACCATAAAAAAGGAAAAGATCAAAAGGAAAGAGACATAAGCATGCAATATGAACAAAAATAACTTGATAACGGAGTTCGTCCATGGTGGACTACGTCTTGGGGTCCTCCTCTCAAATGGGTAGGTATTTTTATTAACTCCACAAAATATTTGGGAAAAATACATAAGTATACCTCATTCTGGAGTTAATATACTGAAAATTTTCTTAGATCAGAAAAATAACACCACCACTGCATTTGTGGCGTTGTTTTACCTAAAAATGACTACCTCCATGCCTCAATCTCAGTCTGACACTTTCAGGCCCAAGAGACAACCCTGCATTGGTTTCCTTGTCACTTCTCCTGCAATAAATGACTGGATTGTCTATAAATCCATGCCAATTCTCGAAAATCATTCCTATGTACCATACGGTCGCACCCTGGTCTGATCTCCTATGTCCCGAACACTGATGAACACCAATTTTTATACTAAAATGGTGGTGGTTATGCCATAAAGGTGATGGTTGGTGCACTGGTTAGTGGAGATATATTAATAACTTTGGTTAGTGGAGGTCCCGGGATCAAATCCCATGGACTCCACTTTTATCCATATGGTTATAACTATACCTTTGGCGCACGCTGCTAAATCGTCGGAGTGACTACTATTTCTGGGAGAGGTTTTATGGCGGGCGGTTAAACTTAGGGGAGGTTGGAATATCTGACCGCTAGAATTATATACATATGGTCGCATGGATTTAACATATAACCAGGATATGGGCTGAAGGCCTAGCTATTTTCTTTCGCCCATCCAAAACATTATTAAACATAAATAAAATTTGGGCCATATTACAAACAAGACCTATGTAGTGGAGGGTTTTCTAGCACAAAGTTGTAAGGTCTGTTGGGATAAGAGGTTACGGGTTCGACTCTTATGGAGTCATATAATTTTACACATACCAACCACTGGAGGGGTGCCATGTGGAAGCCCATGACTGGGCCACATGGCACCATATCATTTGCTCAATAAAATACCACTTGTCACAACTTAATTCGCCCACGTGTCTGCCATCAGACTTGTACAACCTTTCCATGTCATCCCATACCAACTCATCATTATTACACGTCATATGTACGGATGGTCCATGTGTCACCCTTGCAGTGGTGACATGTGTCACCTTGACCTTTTCACTTTTTGACGAAGATTGGCCTGAACTTTGACCGCTTAGATCTTTTGATCCATAAATCCTTTTGAGGAGTTGTTTGCACTATTAGAAATCTTGTGACGCACTCTTTGTGATAATGCCATTTTAACTTATTTTTGGGNTAGCCTTCTCTGGATCCTTTTTGGATAAGGCCTTCCCACTGAGAGATTTTTGGACCACCAAAATCTTTCATTAGTCAATAAGTAAGTGAGGGAAGAGTCCCCTCACTTTGTCCTTCTCTATCCACTTTGCCTTGCTTGAATGTGTACCCTTTAAGCATACTAGAAGATAATCAACATCACCCCTATGTGAAGTCCTCATCCTTCTATCCAAGATGATATATTCCTGTAACTCATCCAAGTACTCAGGTGAAAACTCATCAACTGAAGGTATTCAAACTTCCTCATCCTGAGCCATGATCATGGGAGGCTAAAAAAGTTTCAAGTTCTCTACGTTCACAACT
>SNQJ01S0064494.1:19631-31303 GCA_010110895.2 Picea sitchensis
TCTAGATTAGGGTTGATTACATCTTTATAATACCTTAATTTTCTTTTTTCCTCTAACTCTTTATCACACCACATTTTCTCTTTAAATTTTGATTTGACATTTTTTTTAATAGTATATTTTTTCTGCAAAATGGTTTCTTCCATGATTCCCCAATAGTTTAGCCAAGAACGAGCATTTTTATGCCATCCTCGCTTGAGTCGATGGTGGTTATGACTTGATTTTGAAGCAATTTTAGGTAGCCTCTTGTCTTCCATGTTGTGTAAATTGTTCTTATACATTAGGTATCTACTCATAGCCATGCTCTCAATGGGGGAGGAGCTTGTTTCTAAGAGGAGGATGGGATATGGCGTATTTCCTTTAATTTTGAGACTATAGGTTATAAAATTCTTTTGTATTTTATCTATCTTTCTCCATGATTCACGAGAGATACTACAACCCTAGAATTTACATCCATAAAGAATAACAGGTGTAACAAGAGTCTCAAAGATGAGTTTCTTCTTATCCCAACTCCAAATATTGGTTGATTTACAATTGTTTTCAAGCCCATAATAAGCTTTCCATCCCCCAATAATCCTTTTCTCAATGCTATAATTCCAATTGAGCTTGTGGTGAATATCAATTCCAAGATATTTGTATGAGGTCACTTCCTCCAAGTTGTTGTTGTCATATACAAAGGTATCATAAGATATCTTATTGGATTTAATAATCATGACCTTAGCCTTATCAGTATTAACAGTCATACCCATATTGGAGCAAAAATCCTTGAGGATTCTTAGTTGGTTTTCAAGATCACGGGGACTCTTGTCATAAGAACAATATCATCGGCATAAAGAAGAAGATTGATGACTATACCAGTGAGAGTAGGGCCAACACAACCTTCATTTTCCAAGCATTCTTCTAACTTGTCAATGTATATGACAAAAAGGGTAGGGGACAAGGGACTACCTTGTTTGACTCTGATATTGCAGTTAATCTCTTTTGACGAGCCCTCAGTATTTTTAAACTTAACAATAACGTTCTCATACAACCTTATTGCAACAACCCTCAACTCTAGAGACACTTTAACAAATTCCATAAATACTAAAAAAATATAATATTTTAACAAATTCCATAAAGTTTTGAAAAATAAATATAAGAAAAGAAAATTAATGTCTATTAGAAAAAATAAAAAATGTCTTTATCATTAATAAATTTTTAAATAATAACTAAAAAAATAAAATAAATCTTATTTTATTAAAAAAAATATAAAATAAAATAATTTTTTTATTAAATGTTTATGAATTTCAAGTTTGGAAATGAAATCAAATAAAATAGTTTAGTTTTAAATTGAAATGGACATTTGAATTGAGAATATAGTTGAGATACCATTATGAGTTTGCATACATGTATGATATTTTAAACAATACAATAAAGTTTAAAATAACAAGTAAAAGGAAAAAATAGAATGTCTCATATTATATGGAAAATATAAAGTTAAAAATAATAAAATAGAAAAAAAAAATTAGAACATATTTCATATATAAAAACTAAATTATAATAAAAAAAATTAGATTATTAAATGTTTACATATTTTAAATTTGGAAATAAAATGATAAAAAAAATCACTTTTAAAAATTGAATTGAAATGGATAGTTTAACATGGAATATAATTAAGTTCAACAATATTGAAATGGGAATGTATACATATATGATATTTTAATAATGAATAGGACAAATTTTTAGACAATAAATATAAGGAAAAAAAAACAGAATGTTTCATATGAAGAAGTTACTAAATTATGAATATAAGAAGAAAAAAATAGAATAGGTCTCATATTATATGATATGAAAAATACGTTATGAAACAAGAAATTTAAATTATTAAATATTTATGAATTTTAAATTTGGAAATAAATATTTAAATTATTAAATATTTATGAATTTTAAATTTGGAAATGATGTCAAAGTAAAGAGTATTTTTAAATTGAAATGGATATTTAAATTGATTCAAAATTGTGGATCTTCAACAAACATAAAAATAAAACACAATTATGATTAGATTTTTAGTGACATAGAAATTGATTTGTATAAATTAATACATGACACGATATGAAATTAAATAATAATAAAAAATTACACTTTAAGAAATTTGATCTCTCTTGATGCTTGATAAATTCGAGTTTAAAATGAATCTAAGTTGATTTTATTATATCATAATTATTTTGTTATTTAAAATATTGTAATTATTTTAATATTTACTTTTTATTTAATTTGTTTTTGTTGTGATTTTTTATGTGACGACATCTCCTCTCCTTATATTGAACTATAGAGCACCTAGCTACTTTTGATGTAAAAATAGTACAAATACAAATAACACAAATAACCTAGTTGCTTATCTCATTCTCTGGAAGAGAATGAAATAATGGTTGAATGTTTTTATATTCCTTAGATACTTGATGAGAAATCCCTGCGGATCTGGATACTTGATACGTAAAGATGAATTTTCAGTTATTTATCATTGAAGAAAGGAAATGGAAGACGGGTAGTGCACGCCATGTGCATGTACAGCACTCTGAAACATTCCATTACAGAGGGGATTTGCCTCATGTCAGTGGAATAAATGGTGGCGCCACACAAAACAAAAACAGGTGCTGTGGCTGCTGATTAAATAGTCTCTTCATTCGCTTTTGTCAACATCGATTATGTATGTCTCCCCAATAATTATCATCTCTGGCCACCGAGAATAATAATACAACTTTTGGAATACCACTTTTGGTTGCAGCAAATGAAAAAGTGAGAAGTATGGTGACATATAGTGCTTCCCACATGGGTTTGATGGTGCATGTCTCCATTAATATCCTTGCACTCACACACAGTCATGTCCTTATCCTTGCACTCATACACTGATGTCCTTGATATATAAAACTGAGACATCATTCCTTTCCACAAAGAGAAAATTGCTTGCATTCTAATGATGGCTATGGCTAATTAATTTTCTTTAGAGCTCATCCCTCTTCTATGTAGATTTTAAAAGCAATGCTTCCTTTCTACCTTTTTTTTATAATTGTATGTTTTCTTAATCCATCAAAGTTCACAATGATTTCATGTTGTCATGGATCCTTGGAAATGATAAATTCTTGTTTTTTATATTTATTCTATAAACATAGAAACAAGAAGGTTGGGATGACTTATTACAAGAGATTCATCGAGTGTTAGTGGAGGATGACAAATATATGTTCAATGCAAGTCATTATAAGGAGAGAGTTGGGTTATGTGTTAAAAGGTTGGGAATTTTGTTTGCAAAGTTTTGACTCCAAAAATGACCTTTTAAGGTCTCAAAGGGGTTCGAGAAGGTTCTCGACCTTAAATCACGAAAGCATGACTTGCTTCTAAAATGGACCTAACAAGCCAATGGTACCAATTTTTCCACCTAGAAAGTACCAAAAAAGATGGAAAATTGCATAGTGATTCATTGGAAATCATACCTCTCCATTTAGGGAGGCTTTTGGTCCCCAAAAGATTAAATACCAAAGGTGGCAATGGAAATTTTCCTCTACCTTCTCCCTAGAGTATGATTTGGTCTTGTATGGAAGTTTTCCTTTCAATCAAACCTACTCTAGTTCATACTACCCCCATCTAGTTGTTCTCAACTTCTTTTGCAAAACTATATCTTCTGCGAACTTTGTTTGAGCTTCTAGTTCTAAGCCTCTATGTTAAGTAAGACTTTCTCATCAATTTCCTAGTCCAACATAGAAGGCTCATAGAGTTTTAGATTATCTACATTCACTATTGAGTAAATGCACATATATGGGGGTGGACTGAGTTTGTAGGCATCATCAACCACCTTTTCCAATACTTTAAAAGGACATTACCATAGAGCCTTGATCTTCTTACCATGATCATGTAGCATTTCTTTATATAGGTAAACCAAACTCTAACTCCTAGCGTGAATGTTTTCTCAATATTGTGTTGATCATGCCACACCTTGTACTTTTCCTATGCCTTCAATAATGTCTCAGGTACTTGCAAATTGATATGTCTTATCTTATCAATGATTTTTTCATCCTTCAATGCTTCTCTTGTGGTGTCTTCCCTTGCTTTGTTGGGTTTAATAACCAACAAAAAATATATAAAGACACATATGAAGCAAGGGACACTTGGATTTTACACTCAAGAAACCCCGAAGGGGAAAATTCTATTCAATTATACCATCCCTATGTGTTTTTCTATTGTACAATTGGTCCCTTTATATAACAATGGGTGACCATAACAACTATGTCATAATTAGATGTTTAGTTCAACCTCATGGATAAGTATCTCCACAATATCTCCTTAAATATTTCCATGAATCTCTCAACTAATCGTTATCCCATTCTTACATAGAATTCTATGCTTGCTCTACATCATTACAAATTTATCATATAATTTAGACTTTATTCACGATTCACAAGTAGGAGTTAATCATTCATGTTCCCCTTTAACAAATACTTGTGATACAAGCATATTCTCTCTTTCATTGTTCCTTTCAATTGTTCCACATTTCATCTTCTACGATCTTTGCCTTTGATTCTCTTTGTCTTCATCTTATGTCTTATACAATCTTCTTCTTTCATCTTTTTTCTTCATTTTTATTCTTCTTCAGTTTCATGTTGTATCTGCAAAACATAAACATTATGCTCGTTGAAGTCCATATAAAAAATTAACCATCCACCAGAATACATGGGTCACCAATCGTTGTATCCACATATTCTCTCGAAAACTTTTTCTCATACATGGTGTAAATTTTCACATGCAACTCTATGTGACTAATTTTCAAATCTGAAAAATTGCTTCCTAGTGAGCTAACAGTAAAACCCTAGTTGTTATCACTGAACAATTTTACATTGAAATTTATTGACTAAAATAATATGCAGTGGTAACAACAAGATCAGAGATGAATCATCAATACACACGAGACACAACAAATTTGTTCAGTAACCTTTTTAATTTCAGAAATTCTGAGAGTAAAATTATCCCTCCCAACCAATACAAATCCACCAAAATCTAAGGACATCCTTATCCTCCAAAAAACACAAAATCAGAAAACCAAACCTCAACAAATCCATAGAAATTTCCTCTACCCACAAATCTGCTACAGACCACCTGTACGACCTATTGATGTCACCTATACTATTGTTGATGCCAGACTGTATGGACCTACTCCTTCCTATAAAACCTTGTATGAACGTACACATTTCACCTTACTGCAACCCACATACATACATGATTGTTCCCACTGCAATCCACATGCATACAAGATTCACCTTCTTGAAACCTGCGTACATACATGATTGTGCGCATTGCAATCTGCTACATGTACAGAAAACTCAGCTTCCTTCACACGTGCGTCCTTCCTCTCTCCTAGGCCATATTTTTCAGAGTTACAGAACTTCCTTTGCTGAAATCACCAAGCCTCCTAGCACAAGGCAGACTCACTTATGCTAGCTCCATCATGTCTCCACACACACTACACAAAATGAAATGTCACAATGGCCTTTCTCATTTTTATACAATCCTTAGGGGTCATCATAAAAACCACTACACAATTCAACATCAAATTAGTCTTTCTTGTGGGAGTGAAGCCCCAACACAAAACACACAAAGCCCATCACCAAATCCTTGAATCCCTAGCTTCATTCCAAAGGAGGTTTTCACCAAACGAAGAGTGTAATGTGGTGCCCACGATGATTCCCACATTCCTGACACCTAGGTCATGTGAGAATACCTACCCAAAACTACAAAAATAAAAACTCCCTCTTAGTAAGGGAGATATTCTCACCACACTTCATAATCACCTGGAAGTAGCTCTGTCTCCTATCCAAGGAGCAGATCTATCTCTTGTACTGAATCTTGTACAACAAATGCTCTCCAATCTGCCTGATTGGATGCTCCCCCTATCACTGAGGCAAGATACCATGCTCCTAGAAGTTTCTCGCTCCTGAGAATCCTTCTTGGCCATCTCAACCCATGACACCCTCTTGACAGTCTTGGAATATGCCTATCTCCCATATGGACCTGAAGGTTGGCTCCTACTGAATGACTGACTCTTCCTATGAGCCTCCTAACTCCCTCTGAAGTTGGACTCCCTCGGAGTCTACACAACCTTTGGAGCTACTTTCTCCGTATCCATTGTTCTTTTCACATTCCTAGGAGGCTACTCCTCCCCATTGGATCCTAAGGGATGACTCACTCTAAACTTTGGCTCCCTATGATCTTGTACCACTAGTGGAGATACCTGATCCCTCTAAACCTATGCTACTAGTGGGGCCACTTGCCTCACCACTGGTGGGGCCACCTGCCTCACTAATAGTGGGGCCACTTACCTCACTATTGGTAGAGATAACTGCTCCTCCTCATCTTTCTATTTTCTCCTGTTGGTCACAACACACTGCTCCTAATCCTATCCCTCATTCTATATAGGTTTCCCTCTCTAAATCCAGGACCACTGTTGTTCCTAGGATATATCCTCTTGACATCCACTAACACATGTCCATCCCCGAGAAACACTGCATAGCTCTACTCCTCAATCGTTGAGTTCGATAACACACTCTTGGCACCCATAATAAATTTTCCATTCACAACACATTTGAAAATTAGTCACATAGGGTTGCATGTGAAAATTGACATGGTATCGAATTTGAATCATTGATACACATGAGACACAAAATTTATGTTCTGTAATGTTGTTAATTTCACAAATTCTAAGGGAAAAACCAACCCTCCTAGCTAATACAAATCCACGAAATTTTTAGGATAACCATGTCTTCCAAAAAACACAAAATTAGAAAACCAAACCTCAATAAAGCCCTGGAAATTTCCACTACCCACAAACACCACTTGTACGGCCTGTTGATGTCAGCATGTATGGACCTACTCCTATCAAGAAAACCTTATAAATACATACATGATTCACCTTACTGCAACCCATGCATACATGCACGATTGTGCCCACTGCAACCCGCATACATACACGATTCATCTTTCTGCAACCCATGTACATACGCGATTGTGACCACTACAAACCGTGTACATGTACGAAAAACTCATCTTCCTTTGCATGTGCATCCTTCATCTCTCCTAGGCCATATTTTCCAGATTTATAGACCTTCCTTTACTGAAATCACCAAGCCTCCTAGCACAAGTGTAGACTCACTTATGTTAGCTTCATCATGTCTCCACACACACCACACAAAATGAAATGTCACAATAAACTCTCTCCTTTATACACAATCCTTAGGGGTCATCATAGAATCCCCTCCATAATTCAAAATCAAATTAGAATTTCTTGTAGGTGTGAATCCCCAATACAAACCCACAAATCCCATCACCAAACCCATAAATTCCTAGCTTCATTCCAAAGGCGGTTTTCACCAAACGAAGAGTGTAATGTGGTGCCCATGACGATTCCCACATTCCTGGAACCTAGGCCATGTGAGAATACCATCCCAAAGATACAAAAATCAACACATGGTTCAACAACAATTCTTTAGTCACAAAATTTTTCACTACCCCTACATGATCATCATCAATCATCATCCTGTATTTTCTTTGGCTTACTTGTAACCACACTTTGGGATTTTATGGATTACCCTCAAGCATTACAATTCTCAAGTGGTTTCGGCTTACCATGAACCATACATTACATCAAGTGGTTTGTAACTAACCATGAACCTACCTCTGTCATGACAAGTGGTTTTTGTTTTACCAAGAATAAATCAACATTCAAATTATGGGGGTATACTTGCCTCATTGAGGCTTACATCAACATTTGACTCAAGTACATATAGTTTCAAACTTTTATAATTCTCCATTTGAATCTTCAACTCTAATACCTACATAAAAAAATTCTTATAGTCATGTCCCTTCCTTTTTTTGGCACATTACCCATGAAATCCATGGAGATGCTCTCCCAAGGTCCAGTAGGAATAGGCAAAGGATAGTATAAGCATTTATTTTTGTAACTAGGCTTGCTAGTACAGAAAAGTATGCATCCTCAAATAAATTGGGCTACATCTTCTTGCATTCTAAGTGGCCAATATGCATACATCTATAAGCTAGTAGGTATTTCCCCAACACCAAAATTGCCTGCAACTTTAGAGGTATGAGCTTCTCTAATCAATTGTAATATTTTACCTTTAGGAACATAGAGCTTGTCTAGATTATAGGGAAACCCTTCTTGGAGATGATACTCATTGTTACTATGATCTTATTCTACATGAAATCGGCCTTATAGTTGACGAAACACCTCTTTAAAGTCTCAATATTCCATGAATTCATCTTTGTATGCATCATGATTGAAAGGATACATGTGCACAAGAGTTCCTAAGGCTATGATATTGGATGTGGGTGGCCTTGAAATCATGTCTGCCACTTATTAGTGTCATGCTTCTTATATTTGATGATTAGATGAATTTGTCGTAAAACCCCCATCCACTTGTAATGTTTGGTTTGTTGAAGCTTACTTTGGGTCTACAAAAACTACAATGGTGGGTGATCCATGTGAATGATGGTCTCATTTCCCATTATATAGTGCTTCCACTTCTTAACAACTTGAAGTAGATCCTAGATTTCCTTGTCATATGTAGGGTAGTTCATGAGTCCACCATAAAAAATTTCAAAGTGATAGCATATCGACTTATGATCCTGCATCAAGCCCACTCCCATAGCCTATCCACTTGCACCTATCTCCACTTCGAAAGGATTTTTTAAATTGGTTAATGCAAGAATTAGTTCTTGAATGATCTTCCATTTCATCTCTTCAAAATAATGTTTTTTTATTCTTTCCCCTCTGGAAACTATTGTTGTTGGTTTTTATGCCATAGAGTAGTGCACCGACAATTGAAAAGGATGCTATAAAATTTTGTATGTATTGTGATGCCCCGAAAAATATTTAGTGACATTAGTAGGAGTTTGCAACTTAAGGATTACCTCCATATTCATGGGATCTACCTTGAGTTCATCTCCACCATTCATGTACCCCAAATACAACAATGGCTACTGAGAAAATTCATATTTCTTAAGGTTTTCTAATAGTTGATTCTTTTTTCAAAGTCTCTGATACATTTATGAGATGTGAGATATCATCTTTCCAAGTAGAGTTATAAACCAATATATCATCTAATTACACTATTACAAGTGAATCTAGAAAGGGACACAATACATCATTCATTAAACACATAAATGTAGTTGGTGCATTACATAAACCAAAACACATTACCAACCATTCATATAAACCTTGTCTTGTCTTGAAGTTAGTCTTCTAGGTTCCTTATTTTTTAACTCATACCTAGTGGTATCTTGGTTTGAGATCCAACTTGGTGAAGCACTTGGCATGCTACAATTGATCTAGCAAGTTATCAATCCTAGGCAGAGGGTATCAATTGTTGAGGATGATATTATTCAAATCTTTGTAGTTGATACACATTTCCCAAGTCCCGTCATTCTTGGGTACTATGATGGTAGATGACCCACAAGGTGAGGTTCTTAGTTGAATTACTCCCTTCTTTAATATTTGTTGCAATTTTTTCTTCACTTCATCTACTTCTAGGATGGGTTTCCTATACAACCCAATGTTTGGCAATGGATATTTACGGAAACAATTGTATCTTGTTCTCTACTTCACTCTTAGGTGGCAACCCTTTAGGATATTGGAATAATTCCTTGCATTCTCATAGAATATCCTCCAACTAATGTTTTATCTTTTTAGTACATCCTTCTATAGATTCCTTTACCAATTCATATCCTATATGTTTCTCTCTTTAAAATAGTAATACAAACTTCCTAATTGAACTGATCAATTTCTTGGCTTGGTTATCACTTACCAGATATATCTTGGAATTACATTTATGTGCATTAACGATGCAGGGCTTCCTATCCTTGATCGAGATGTATTAGTTTTCTCTCCCCATGAATATTGCATCCCTCATATACATGTAGGCATTTCCAAATACTAAACCACATAATTCAAGTGGTACTACGTCTACCTCCACTTCATAAAGATAGTTTGCATTTATAGAAAATTTGATCTTACATTGCTTAGTGACCATGAGATTTTCATCCTTATTTACCCTTTCACAATGTATATGGGTGAACATGGTCATGAAATTACAATCTAAGTTTGCTAACCATATCTTCTACTATGATATTGGCCTATGAACTATAATTAAATAGAGCATCCATCTTTGTCTTCTTGACCCACATATTAACATGGAAGAGCATAGTCATCTCCTTCTCTTCCTTGGGATGGAGGATATTTAGATTGACCTTCTTTTTCATTGTAGTGTAGACAATCTTCTCATATACATCATATTTTATTTCTACGTAGTTTCTTTAATCCACAACTAACATGTTCTTCTTCTTGACATCCTTCTTGTGGCTCTTTGGATTCATCTCTAGTTTAATCTTCCAACACTTATATTCAGTGTGACCATCGATATTACAATAATTATGGTGTTTTTTCAGATTCTTGCATTAATGTGCAATGGATGTTATCTTCTTGACCTTTCCTTTCCATTTCTTCTCTCCATCCTTGAATAATCTTGGTGGTATTTTTTATTGGAACCACTTGGTTGTCCTTTATTCTTACCCTTATTCTCTAAATATTATGATTACAAACACAAGCATCATCAACTGTCTTCAATTTAAAGAGCATCAACTTCCTCCATAAATGACTACGTAGACAACCCAAATACTTGAGTATTACATCCAGGTTCTTGGGAGATATACACAACACAATGGCCATTTTTCTAAAGTTGATGGTGTATTGTTGCACACTCTTCCCTTTCTTATACTGGAATTAATTCCAATAGATCCATTAGTCCTCTCCATTCCCAATAGGGTAGAATAAAAAATTAATGAGAGTTTTAAAAACCTCCCACTTAGTTACTATGGTATCACCCTCTAGCCTAAGTGTCTCCATGTGACTTTCCCACCAATTTTGGGCATGGCCTTCTAAATTCAGTCTGACAAATTAAATATTTTTCTCTTCTCCTATGTTATGAACACTGAAATAAACTCCTAACTATTGCAACCATTGATTCAATTTAACAAAATCAATATCACCTTTGTAGGATTTAATGTCCACTTTCACTTCCACTTTAAATAGAGATTGAGAAGAAGTGATGGCACTAAAACTTGGTCTCTCTTTCTCTGGATATTTTTTGGACTCATTTTTTAGGTTCACTATCTCCAAATTTTCCATCCAATTCATATTCTGAGATAGAGCTACCAAAATCCTTGAAAGGTCCAAATTTGTTTTCTAAACATACCATGAGGGTGGGCATGTTGTGAGAGATGTTAACAAATTATTCTTTTATATTTGAAAATATCTTCTTTGACTCATCTTGTGGATTGTCACTACACTCATCCACCATGTCTAGGGTTTTAATACTTATTTCTTATGCCACTTCCTAGATCCTGTAACTTTCCACAAAAACCCCAAAGAAAGTTGCTCTAGTAATAATTTTATTTGTAAATGGTCATGGATATTCCATTGGAGCAATTATTCACAACAAATATTATAATATTTTGAAATCTATTATTATGTAGTGTATTAATTTATATATCAAATTTAATATCAATGGATTAATGCATGAAATTATGAAATAAAATGAAATTGAATTGAAAGAAGCTAAGAAAATAGTACACCATTCACA
>SNQJ01S0064495.1:0-16239 GCA_010110895.2 Picea sitchensis
ATGTAGCTATTGTTTTAGCCTTGTGATAGGACAAGAAATGGCTCAGTGAATTAGCATGTACTAGAACTCTATGTTTTGAAATATGTATGAATGTTGCAAGGGCATTTAATGAATGCAATTTTATTCACTTATTATAAAATTATGGTTTTTTTTTTTTATATTCTCCAAGGAAAAAAAAAGTCACCAAGGGAGAAAATAAACTATAGGGAATGTTAATAATGACCAAATACTGGCTAACATTTACACCCTCCTTTATACTTGATTGTTTATCTCAAGCATCAAGTTAATTGTTGCCTCTACTTGTGTTTTTGCTTCACTCGTCATTGCTTCTTTTGCTAGCACATCTTCAATTTATTCCACATCTCTTGATTATCTATAACAATTGACCTCTTATCCTATTTTGTTTGATCCTCTTCAATGATCTCTTTATCAGAGTTGATCCTCTTTCATTGTAGTCTTAAATACTCATTGTACTTCAAAAGATACTTAAGATATTCAAATTCTCACAATCGGTCTTCCCTCCAATGAAATGGAAAACACCTTCAATGCTAATTGGTTTAAAGGGTGATCGATTTCGGTAAAGTTATTAATAAACCTATGCAAATATCCCATATGGCCCAAACGCTTTGACAACCTAGGAATCCCCACATATGAGTTTTTTTTACAAAAGTGTATAGGGGATCTCTACAACCACGTGTCATTCAAAACATGCATAGTCCAAATTCCATTATGGTATTTTTGATTCCATTACTCTTTAAAATTAATATGATTATATAATTCTCATGTATCACTTGATGTCTCTTTAATACTCAAGGTTTCATTGTAACATGAGACCTAAAGGGGATTGTTGAACCCTATTCACTTGAATCTCCTTAATTTCTTGGTTTTCCTCAACTTAATGTTGTTGTTTTGTCTTCTAGTCCCATGTTTCATGCTCATGTTCATCTTCACCATAGAATTCCACTTCATCTTCTCTTCCACATACCCCCTCCCATTGAGCACATACTTATATTGAGAGGGGAGGGGTGAATCAATATAATAATTTTTTTTTTCTTTTTCAAACATTCATTAGCCATAGGAAAACAATCACATATGAGATCTATTAACTATAGAACATGGAACACAAGATTTATGTGGAAACCATTTCGGGAGAAAATCACAAAACTTCTCTTTATAATTCATTGTAGGCACCAACCCATTGTTACAAATACTTGTAGGCACCAACCTACTGGAGGCATTGGTCCCCACTAGTAAAAACCATGGTAGGAACCAACGTACTCTTACTGATATTTGTGGACATCAATCTACTGGAGAAACCAATCCCCATCACTAAGCACCAACTTCGCTCAATTTGAGAAACACCAACCTTCAATTTATAATTTGTTCGTTAGTACATATAACTTCTTCAAAAGATGGTAACATTTACATTAACTTCACTGAGTTTTCTTGCTACTTCTGCTTCATTAGGTCTAACCAAAATTTGAATTTCCAAATGAAATTTATGGAAAATTTTCCAAAACTTCTTGTTTTTGGTCTCTTCCCAAGAATGAACTTGTACAAAATGCATAATTTTGCAAATATGATTCTGAAATTTTTACTTGAGGTACTTTAGTATGTTTCCTCAGATCTATGAAAATCTCACAGCCTGAAAAGTCCCACAAAACAAGTTATAGAGAAAATGCCAAGCTAACCTATTTGAAATTGATTTTAGGACCATCCAGAAACTCTAAATTTCACAAGGTATATCTTGGAAGGTATAGAAAACCATAGTATGAAATTTTTACCTAAGGTACTTTTGTATGTTTCCTCAAGTCCTTGAAAATTTCACAGTCTGAATAGTCCCAGAAAAGAAGTTATTACGAAAATGTCAAATTGTCTTGTTTGAAACTAATTTCATGATTATTCAGAAACCCGAACTTCCACAAGGTATATCTCAAAAAGTATAGTGAACCAACATATGAAATTTTAACCACATGTACCCATATATCTTTCCTTTGTCTCAAAATTTTATGATCTAAAACATCCCAGAAAATAAGTTATAGTGAAAATGCCAAGTTGACATGAAACTGATTTCACAACTCTCCCTTTTGGAATAATATTCAATCTTTGTGCATCCACTTCTTCAAATGTTATTACATTTTTCACACACACACTTTCTCTCAATTATTTCTCTCTTTATACTTTATCATAACCCTTCATGAAAGGATGTGGTAATTCAAAAAGACATGGCACCCATTATTTAAATAATTATTTCTCATTTTTTATTTCACTTTTCCAAATACCAGGGTTTCCAAACCCATGGTTTTGAAACCACTGTTTTATTTTACTTTTTCATGTGCACCTCTTTTTTAATATACTTGTAAAACTATATATAAATCAAACTTGGAAATGTTGTGTGTATTTGTAAAACCGTAATATGACATCAATGACAATAATTCCAACAATCTCCCCCTTTTTCATTCATGACAATCCTACAAAGAAACACATAGTCCACCACGAATATAAATAATTTCCTCCCTATTTGCAACTCTCACCCTTTGACATCAATGTCAAAGGGATGCTCCCCCTGAGCTTGTGCTTCTCTATAATCACTTAATTTTTGGATGAGATGGATATTATAACCAATTATGTGTCCCTTAATTTGTTCTGAATGCAAAAACTACTCAAACATGGTAAAGAAACACTCCTGAAGAAGTCTGAATATGGTCACCAAATACGCAAGATAATCGGTCTCTATCAATCCAGATAGTCTCTATATCCAACATAAGTAGTAGTACATCTCCAACAATAGTCAAACATTGTTCAACCGGTCTTACCAAATCCAAGTCGATTCAACAAGAAACAATCAAGTCAACAAGAAGAGATCAATTGGGTTCGCATATCAACAACTTCAAGTATTCCCCCCTGAGGGATAAATAAGTAGCATCAATATTTCTTGTCGAAAATTCCATTCAAAAAATAACCCAATCGAAACTTAGTCGAAACTCTAGTCGATTGTCATGTCTGGTCGATCCTCAGTCAACCACTTCCAAGGAAATCATCAATAAGTAATAGGAATACTACATGATTTTACAACCAATGAAACACAACAATATGAAGTCCTCAAACATCTGGTCAAATGATTCCATGACCATTCATCAATCCAACCACAATCTATCCTGGTAGTCGACACTGGTCTACAATTCTGTATTTTATGTCTCTTCTGCAAAGATATGAAAGCATGATTGCCATTGCTTTGATTTTTATGGTGAGGATGATAATAGGGCACAATTTTTTGTGTTGGATGATTAGAGGAAGTAGGCTCAGGGTTAGGTTCAATTATATGAGTAGAACAACCCAACATATCAACGCCAATGTCATCTGTAATGACATGCTCAAATTTTGACATGTGAGGAACAATAAACTTATTAATATATTCAATACAATCAACAATAGGTTGCTCTTTTGAAAATCCAGTCTAAACTCTACCTGTAACAAGTACAAATTCCCTGTTTGTGGCAAGTCCAGGTGTAGGTAGGGAGGCAAAAACAACATCACATCCAAGACCTGTTCTTGGTGACTTCATCTCAGGGGTAATAGGAACAACAATACCCTGTCCATTCTTTCCAATTCTTCTTCTGGTATATCCCATCTTGCTCAACAAGCTAGAGCTAATACTTATAGTGTGTTTTTCAAAGCGAGTTGTGTGAGACATCCTTGGTGGAAAAGATCTTCTGAATATGTCTTTGTTTTTTTTGGAAGGAATGTTAATTTTTTGTGGAACATCATTTTATTTATTTCTATTGTCCTCATCATTGATGGATATTTTGAGTACATTAGCATAGATTTTAGATTTTCCTTCATTTACCTTCTTCGATGGCTATGTATCTTTTGAATCTTCTTTGGTGGTCATTTGACTCTTATCATAACCAAGACCAGTCTTCATGAATGTATACCTTTGAAAA
The DNA here is from genome assembly GCA_010110895.2 of Picea sitchensis. Classification (NCBI taxonomy): domain Eukaryota; kingdom Viridiplantae; phylum Streptophyta; class Pinopsida; order Pinales; family Pinaceae; genus Picea; species Picea sitchensis. Next base: position 3,945 of record SNQJ01S0064495.1, read on the forward strand.
TTAATGATATCATCTAAGGTTTCAATACTCTTTTCAAACTTCAAACTTCTATTCAACTTAATAGTTGTTTTCTCTAGTTCCTTTCTTAAGAAAACAATTTTACATCCTAGATTTTTGCATTTTTCTTCCTTTTCCTTTAGTTGGATTCTCACCACTTCTTTTATCTCCTTGTCTCTTCTGATTGAACCTTTAGGTTCATGATAGTATTTTCTTTTTCTTCAAGATTTTGTGACATTTTGTCTTTTGAATCATGATCCTCTTCTTCATATTTCTGCAACTGCTCCTTTTGTTTCAAATTCTTTTTCCCAAGATTCTTTATTTTTCTTAAGGCACACATGAGTTATTCTTCAAGATATACTTTCCATATGTTTCAACATTTTCCTACTCTTTTGAATCCATCTTTTCTTTCATTTTTTCTTCATCAATTTTTGTTTCTATGTGTTGTGGGTGGGAAATCCCCCTACGGACTAGCACTTAGGGTTTTATAATGCATGTAGAAAAGACCGAAAGATTCCTACTTTTTACCATCATCCGAGACCTAATCCCCATTATTCTTAAGAAAATACACAATTAAGAAGATCAAGTGAACATACCTTATTTCTGGCATTTGGTATCGATCCCTCTTCACGCTTGGTCGCTCTTTGAATGTAAATCTCCTCCCAAGGCTGATCTGCATTCAAAAAATAAAAACAGAGAACTCCACATGCATTTGATATACAGATTAATGGGTTAGAGATTTAATCAACATGTACGCAATAAACAATGAAAACCTCATATGGTGGGATGAGAAAACTACTTCTTTATTATTAACTTCATTAAAGCAACTTACAATGATGAAGCCAGCCACTGCTCCATGAATTTGGTCTCGGGCTCCTCTTTTACTATGCACCAACTGCTAACACACTTGCTTCTCTTCTTCGTTGAAATCACAAAATGGTTGCAGAATCTTGGGCAAAGGGGAATATGAATTCAGGTAGAGTTTCTTTACTATGTTTTTCCTCCTTTCAAATGGGACCCCTACCTCTTCTTTTATAGGTTAGAAGGAGCTAGGTATTTGGTCGAATGACCAGCCATGCATGGCCAAAATGTTTAGTTAACTTGCCCAAAGCTGTGTGTTCCGTAAAAAAATTTCCTTTTTTCGTGCTTTTGAAGGTCCATGCGGGCTATAGTGGGTCAGCTAGCGTGGACACTGTAGATACACGTGGGATGTAGTGGAGCAGGGTGCGTGGGCCTTTAAGAATGGAGTTTTTTAGAAGAGTTGTTTAGTGGTGGCTTGGAAAAGAAGGAATATGAGATGGTCTGATGACAAGTAAGCACGTTTGGTGAAAATTAGGGTTATAACAGATGCCCCCTAATGTGTGAGGTCAGAAAAGCATCTGATGGCTGAAATACATTATCAATATTTATCAACGTACCAAACCAGTGAGCCCAGGGACCAGAATTCGGGAGGTTCCATCTGCAAAATAACAATTGTCTCACCGAGGTGGGCATACCCATGCTCGGGATGAAATAAAATCATGGCTACCAATCAAATACACTGTAGATCCATGTCATATAACTATATAAAGTGTAGCTGTGAGAAATACACAATGGATCTACATCTCAAAATCAAAAGATATACATATATATTATCCATCTTCTAGAAGCTGCTAAGGCCTGATGGCTGGAGATGAGGTCTTCAGAGCTTGAGAAACAACTTCAAAATCTTCAAAACTTGGGTAGGAGTGTAATATGAGTGTATGCCTTCACTACCCAGAGGTCTTCGACGGCTCGTCGGTCATGGACTAGAGAATCTTGATGATCAGGCTAAAGGCTTCATTGATTTCGAACAAAGACTTGATTGGACTTTGAGGATGGTTGGGCATGAGGGTAAGAGACAAACTGCAGAGGGGCTGACTCAGGCTTGGTAAAAACTTCCCTTGGACAATAGCATGACAAATGATGAGACTCAGGCAGCATGGCATTGACATAAGTTCACGAGGCAGGAGGCGACACAAACTCTCCATATGTTTGGAAGAATAACCAAACAGAGGAGGACACAACTCTATGTAGAGAGAACAACTTCCTAAGGTCATATTAAATCCTAGAGCTTGAAGAAAAAATGAAAGGATGTGCTTTGTCCAAGGGAGACTCATTGTGCTGCCAATAAAAAGAAAATACTTTTCCTTTCCTCTTTTTGGGGTATATTTGATTTTTTTGTCTTTTTCAATAATTTTGGAAAAAAACATAAAAGAATGTTACGTTACAAAGGAGGAATGAGTGTCGCAAACATACAAGTTCGAGGCGCAAGGGCAAGACAGATGTTCAAAGAAAGGACACTTGAGAAAAATCCCTCCTGGGACCAAAGGTGTCAAGACGCAGAGGCAAAGTGCTATAGGGCTTGCGTATAGGGCATGCTTCAGATGGTTCAATTGAGAGCAACATGGAGCTGACATTAGACCAAAGATGCAGGTATGCAAACGCGGTTAACAAAACACACAATGGTAACGTCCTTCGATGTAAGTTAACAAGCCCAGAGAAGGTAAACTCAACGGTTTTTCATATTTAGAGAGTCTAAAAAAATGTAAAAGGAGACTCCGATGGGGTACCTTTTTCGAAAGTAGTATAGTCAGTTCAAAAAAGGGATAAATTATCACCGAAAAGACGTCTATTCAAAACCATTTTAACGAATGTGATAAAGATAAGATCACTCGGCCATTTTTTTTATTTTTAAGGAGTCTGAAAAAAGATTAACTATGGATTCCGTCAAGAATGTTCTTCTGGACCATTTTAATGAGTGTGAAAGAATAAGGTCACTCAACGATCTTTTCAATTTTAGAGAGTCTGAAAAGAGCTTAACTATGGACTCCGTGGGGGTTCCTTTTTCGTAAATTTAGTCCCTCAGGCCCGAAAAAGGGGTAAAATTATACCTGAGGGTACTCTTCTAGGGATCTGAGGCCTCTAGAGTATACCTTTATTTGTATAGTTGACTGTCCAGACCAAAAAAGGGGTAAACTACCGCCGGATAGATGTGACTTCAAATTTCAGTTTAACGAGTGTGAAAGGCCACAAGATCGCTCGACAATCTTTTCATGTTTAGAGGGTCTGAAAAGGGCTTAAAAGAAGACCCGTGGGGGCTACGACTCATGTATGCAACTGGTTCAGGTAGAGCCCACTGCTAGGCTTGGACCAAGAGTCTCTTCGATGGTCAACTTGGAAAGTCTCCCAAAAGGGAAGAAAACACAAAGCACGGTGTAAGTCCTCCCGTGATATAGAAACCGTAGTCATGGCTTCAAGGATAGCCTCATCTGAAGGCAATTCAAAATCTGAGAAATCACTCAAACAAGGGTCGACAGTCCCAAAGGGTGAAGTAAACTGAACATACTCCATATGACGATGGAAGTTTTGGCCAGGACTGATAGAGTCTATCAACGAAGAATCACGAGAACGAGGGCTTGAGGATCTACAAACAATGAGATTAGACTCAGAAGGATACTCAAGCCCACTTGGACCAAGAGAGGGACGCAAGGCCTCCCATGCCCCCATTGGATAAACCAATGGATCAATTGTTGAGACCAAGTATTGAGAGGGAACACATGATTGCATCGGTTCCTACTCAGAAGCAATTGATCACCGAGGATAAGACGCCACATAATTAACACGTGGTGGGGTAGAGTCTACATGAACGCTAGGAACATATAAAGGGGTAGTCTGAAATAATGCTGAATTATGATGGTGATTATTAGATGCCAACTGGTCGATAGTGACAATGCTTCCATTGTGAGGGAAATGCATCACCCGGAAGAGCGTAGACACTACAACATTCATAGCATATACATAATCACACCTGAGAAGCATATTGAAATCTAACGAGCCTTGCACCACTATAACATCAACAAGGACAGTCTTTCCACCTAATGAGATAGGCAACTAAGGAAGAATCCCCAAATATTCACTAGGACGTCTGTCAAAAGCCAACAACTCATGCGAAGCAGACACAAGCTTGGGAGATCCCAAGACTTTCCAAACCGAGGAGGATAAAATACTTGCAGAGGCTCCCTCATCCACAATACATCGATAAATGTTTGTTGAATTAACTTCAACCCTTATTTGAAAAGGTGCGACAGAAGGAATACGAGGCTCAACAAGGTCATTCCAATCAAAGGAAACCATCATGGGGCTTGGAGGGGGTGTGCTCGGAATGAATGGAATACCCCCTTATTTTGAAAGTATTGAACCGTAAATGCTAAAAACATAGTCGATAGACATGTCACTACCCAAAAGAAGAGTGGGATCATCCAATGACTGCATCGGCATGACCACTTTCACAACTAATGGCTGAATATGTTGCGGGACTACATGGTCTAAAGGCACCTCACCCCGCAAAAGAGGAGTGTGATCAATCGATGACTGCATCGACATGACCACTTTCACAACCAATGGATGAATAGGCTGCAAGACTACATGGTCTAAAGGCACCTCACCTCCCAAAAGAGGAGTGGGATCAGCCGACGATTGCATCAGCGTGACCACTTTCTTAGACAATGGATGAATAGGTTGAGAGACTACATGGTCTAATGGCACCTCACCCCTCAAAAGAGGAGTGGGATTAGCCGATGACTGCATCGACGTGACCACTTTCTCAACCAATTGCTGCATAGGCTGAGAAACTACATGTTCTAAAGGCACCTCACCCCTCAAAAGAGGAGTGGGATCAACCAATGAATGCATTGACATAATCACTTTCTCAACCACTGGTTGAATAGGCTAAGACACTACAAGATCTAAAGGCACCTCACCCCTCAAAAGAGGAGTGGGATCAGCCGATGACTGCATCAACATGACCACTTTCTGAACCAATGGTTGAATAGACTGCAAGGAAACCTCAAAAGACTCAGAATCAGAAAAGCTTGTAGATAGGGACCACAATATTTGTACCTCTGGAATACCAGGGCACAAATGAGTAAGGTGATCTCCCTTGCAAAGCTTACAAGGGAACTTACGCTTACGTCCTATCTGTCTAGGTTTCTCAACAAAATTAATGCCCCCAACATGACTAGCAGTGGTTGGTTTCACATCTCCAACATGACTTGCAGAGGTTAGTGATGGGCCGATAACATGACTTGAAGATGCTACAGACCTATTACCAGTATGACTAGCAGTGACTGAACTTTTTCCCCCAACATGACTTGCAGAGGGTGAGTGTGTGCCCCCAGCATAACTTGCAGAGGCTGGGTGTTGGTATTCAACATGACTTGTAGAGGGTGAATGTGTGCCCCCAGCATAACTTGCAGAGGCTGGGTGTTGGTCTTCAACGTGACTTGTAGAGGTTGTCGACCTATCTCCAACATGACTCACAGAGGTTGGTGATTTCTTATTCCTATTCTTCCTCTTTCTATTTCGTTTAGACTTCTGGTTACTAGTAACTGTACTTTCACCAGAGGCGGGAGAAGGAGGAGGAGAAGACTTTGCTGACAAAGAAACATCAACAGGGTGCCCATGACTTAAGGTGCCTAACTGAGAAGCATCAAGAGAATTCAAGACATTTGGAATGGTACCCAACCAAACCGATAGTCCCACATTCAACCTAGGAATGTACAAAGTGGCCATCAAAGGGACACCAACGTTTCCAAAGAAGGGAAAATCACAAGAATCCCCTTGTGAAGGGGCTCCTTGGTTGGTATCGCCGGGAACTTTAGCCATGAAGATCTTATGCACAGGTTCTCCCTTTTCAGGATTGTTCAAGTCCATAAAAGTCTCACACACTGACTCTGGCAAACCAGTGTTATCAAAACAACGTCTATAAAGAGGCGGCTCCACGTTTCTAAGTGGAAGACTGAAAAGTCCTCTCAACTAACGGAGTGGGCGATCTACCACCCTAGGTTGGAGACCCAAATCCAAAACTGACTAACTCAGTATGAAAAACTAGGGAGCATAGAGCACACACTAAAAGTTCCTAAAGGTAAATCAAGCAAACAACTAACTAGTTGGAAGAACAGTTACACCAACCAACACTAGAGCAACTTACCGGTGTAAGTGCAACTCGAATACGGAAGCACCCTATGGGTATACTCTGCAAAGCGTGGCTCGATGTTTGCCTTAGGTACTGTGGTATACCCCCATGGTCACCTGTATAAGTCCCTAAAATAAAGGTAACTAGGTTGTCAGCTCGTGAACAATCACCAGGCGGGTACAGTCGACATTCAGGTGGACCGCAATGAGCAGGGTATCAAGCCCGAAACCTATCAAGGGTATCAAAAGAAAGTGTTCCAAAAGATGACTGAGGACCTCGAATGGATTCGGGACCCACGAAGCTCTGTGGAAAATGCGATCAAAGAATCCTAAGACAAGTCCTCTATATGCGTTCCCCACTATGCTTGGTCCGACTTTGGAGGGGTTATCTTCGCTACCTTTCCGCACACGACCTCATGTTTAGCCCCTGTGTTAGAGAGGGGTCCTAGATAATTTCCACGTTATTGGACTTCTACACTCCTTAGCACAGACTCGTATGTTTGTTTTATAGCCTTGAAGAGTTTCCTCTCCAACCTAAATCAAGGCTCTAGCCTAATCTAGTTGATGGACCCTACAAACATAAAGTCTAGTAAATTTTAATTAACGTTCTTTTTACTGGCTTGATTTAATCAAAATGGTACGGTAGTGCAACTGATGGTGTTAAGACTCTTGCGAAAAATGATGAAACTTATATGAACACTGGCAAAGAGTGATTATATTTTTTTTTTTGAAATTCTTTTAAGATGAGAAGAAAACACAACACTATGCTAATTTCTTTTCTTTTTCAAATAACAATGCAAAGAAAATGCCAGGAAAGAAAGAGATCTAACAAACTAAGTTTTCTTTTATATTTTCTTCCAATTAAAGAAGAAATAACAAAAGATTCTAAAAGAAATTAATGAATGCACGATTCATGGCCCCCCCGACTATGAGGGGGGATTTTTTTTCAAAATGCAACTCATTTTTCTTAAAATTTCAAGCTAAAAATAAGTTTAAAAAGCTAGGAAACACAAAAAATCTTTTAAATGAAAAAGCAAGCTATGCTGGAATACAAACTAGGCTAAAACTGCATATGACAGAGACTAGAAAGAAACAAGAAAAACCTGGGAAGTAAAAACTTGACAGGGAAGAGGATGACTGTCTCCTCAAAAGTTTCTAGACATACATGCGACTGTCACTTCAACAACTAGTGTATGCACGTGGGCTGCCCAAAGATAGGACGCGTATGCACACGTGTAGGCCCACTACAATCTGCGTGTGCCTCTGTTTCTCCTCAAAAGAAGCAAGACAACCAGCTAAGACCAGGTAGGGAGTACTGGTATTGAGAACCAGAATCCCTTGAAGACACAGAAACTTCCTTTGACAGAAAAAGATGCAAGGAAAAATCTGATCTGAGGTTTTTACCTGACTATGGACTGTTCAATCAGAGACCTAGAAGGACCCAGAAGATCCCTGAGAAGGATCACTTTTGCAGGGGAGAGGATGATTGCCTCTTCCTGAGAAGGATTTCCTGTGTTCTCAGACACACAACTAGCACTTCATCAACAGGCGTATGCATGTGGGTTGTGTGAAGGTAGGGCGTGTGTACATGCATGCATGCCTTATACAGGCCACGTGTACCTCTATGAATCCTGAAAAGAAAATGCAGCCAAGCAAAAAAATCTTGGAGTACTAGTATGGAAGACTAGAATCCCTACTAGCTCAGACTCTTGCAGAAACTCATAAAAAAAGGTGATGAAACCAATTTAAAACTACCAAAAAGTATCCCCAGAAAACCCGAGAGAAATCCCCAATACAGTTGCCAATTCTTTTGTGGGTGGGAAATCCCCCTACGGACTAACACTTAGGGTTTTATCATGCATGTAGAAAAGACCTAAAGATTCCTACTTTTTACCATCATCCCAGACCTAATCCCCATTATTCTTAAGCAAATACACAATTAAGAAGATCAAGTGAACATACCTTATTTTCGGCTTTTGATATCGATCCCTCTTCACGCTTGGTTGCTCTTTGACTGCAACTCTCCTCCCAAGGCTGAACTGCATTCACAAAAGACAAACAAAGAACTCCACATGCATTTGATCTACAGATTAATGGGTTAGAGATTTAATCAACATGTACGCAATAAACAATGAAAACCTCGTATGGTGGGACGAGAAAAGTACTTATTTATTATTAACTTCACTAAAGCAACTTACAATGATGAAGCCGACCACTGCTCCACGAATCCGGTCCTGGGCTCCAACTTACTTTCTTCTCTTCTTCGTTGAAATCACAAAATGGTTGCAGAATCTTGGGCAAAGGGGAATATGAATTCAGGTAGAGTTTCTTTACTATGTTTTTCCTCCTTTCAAATGGGACCTCTACCCCTTCTTTTATAGTCTAGAAGGAGCTAGGTATTTGGTCGAATGACCGGCCATGCATGGTCGAAAGGTTTAGTTAACTTTCCCAAAGTTGTGTGTTCCATCAGAAACTTTCATTTTTTCATGCTTCTGTAGGTCCACGCGGGCTGTAGTGGGTCAGCTAGCATGGACATTGTAGATACACGCAGGCTGTAGTGGAGAAGGGTGTGTGGGCCTTTAAAAATGGAGTTTTTTAGAAGAGTTGTTCAGTATTGGCTTGGAAAAGAAGGAATATGAGATGGTCTGATGCCATGTAAGCATGTTTGGTGCAAATTAGGGTTATAACACTATGGCCATGAAGAGAGTTTCTTCTCTTTCACTATCCGAGATACTTTCATCGCTCTCTTCAGATGAGCTACTTCCCTCTTTGGAGTAAAGAATTTTCTTTTGCTTATGGAATTTCTTCTTCTTTTCATGCTTACCCTTTTTGTGGTGATGAAGTTTGATCTCTTTCTTAATGTTATGATCTTCTTCATCATCACTACTTTCATTTTTCACATATGGACACTTAGAAACAAAATGTCTCACTTCTCCACAATTAAAGTATTTAAAGGGAAACTTACCTTTATATTTTCGAGATCCTTTCTTGAGTTTCCTCACAAAATAGGCTTCCTTTGCATTTGATTCATTGTCAGAGCTATCACTTGATTCATTCTCTCTGTTCTTTGTCTTCTTTGAGGATTTGAAGGCTACTTCTCTCTTTGATGGATTTTAATTTTCAATCTTCATTTCATATGTAGTGAGAATCCCATGCAATTCATCAATTCATCAGTTTATCAAGATCCTTCATTTCTTCAATAGAGGAAACTTTGGCATCAAATCTTAAGGGGAATGACCTTAACACCTTTTGTACAATTATCGTTCTTCAACCATTTCACCAAGTCCTTTAATGGCATTGACAATTTCATCCACACAGAGGAGATAGGATGCAACATTTTCTTCATCTTTCATTTTCAAACTCTCAAACTGTCTTCTATGAGTTTGCATCTTTTCCTTCTTAACCTTGTAATTTCCTTCATAGATATTTTCAAGCTTGTCCCAAATTTCTTTGTTGATTTACAATGCATCACCTTGACAAACTCGGATTTTGATAGACCACACAAGCTGAAATTCATGGCTTTTGAATTTTTTTCACTAGGATTCTTCCCAACTACATCTGTTGGTGGATTTGTTGGGGTTTTACAAGAAATCATCACTGATTTATAAATATCAAAACCAAGAGCCATGAAATAGGTTCACATCCTTATGCTCCAAAAGGCATAGCTTGTTCCATCACACAACGAAGCCCTATTTGTGGAGATACCTTCATGGCCAGATATGTGTTCTCCCGAGATCTACCTTCCGAAGGTTGGATTGTTTCCAAAGGAAACCTCTCTAATTCCAATTATTGATCACACACTTAAGATAATATAAGATATTTTTTCACTTTTTTCAAACATTCATTAACCATAGAAAAACAATCACATATGAGCTCTATTAAATACAAAACATGAAACACAAGATTTATGTGGAAACCCTTTCAAAAGAAAACCACAAAACTTCTCTTTATAATTATTTGTAGGCACCAAATCACTAGAGACATCGATCCCCACTGGTACAAACCCTTCTAGGAACCAACCTACTCTTACAGATATTCATAGACACCAATCCCCATCGTTAACCATCAACTTAGTAAGAGACACCAATATCTATGTTTGAGTGCCACCAACCTTCAAGTTACAATTTATTATTTAGTATACATAAATTATTCAAAAGCTGATAGCATTCACATTACCTTCATTGAGTCTTCTTTCTACTTCTGCCTTCACTAGGTTTAACCAAAATTTGAATTTCCAAATGAAATTTATGGTAACTTTCACAAAACTTTTTGTTTTTGGCATGTTCCCAAGAGTGAACTTGTACAACATGCACAATTTTTCAAATACGATTGTGAAATTTTTACCTAAAGTACTTCATTATGTCTTCTCATATCTTTGAAAATTTCAGTGTGAAAAATCCTAGAAAATAAGTTATAGAGAAAATGCAAACTGACCTGTTTGAAACTGATTTCAAGACCATTCAGAAACCCTAAATTCCACATGGTATAGATTAGAATGTATAGCGAACCAAAGTATAAAATTTTTACCCAAGGTACTTTTGTATGTCTCCTAAGATCCCTGAAAATTTCACAGTTTGAACAATCCAAGAAAATAAATTATAGCAAAAATGTCAAACTGACTTGTTTGAAACTAATTTCCGGACTATTCAAAAACCATAAATTCCACAAGGCATATCTTAGAAAGTATAATGAACTAACATTTGAAATTTTAACCACATGTGCCCAAAGTTATTGCCTCTGTCTCCTCAAAATTTCATGGTCTAAAACGTCTCATAAAATAAGTTATAGCAAAAATGTCAAGTTTACTTAAAACTAATTTTGCAACTCTCCCCCTTTGGAATGATATTCAATCTTTGTTCATCCACTTTTGCAAATATTATTACATTTTTCACACACACTTTCTCTTTTTATACTTTATCATAATCCTTCATGAAGGGACATGTTAATTCAAAAAGAAAGAACACCCATTAATTAAACAACTAATTCCCTTTTTTTATTTCACTTTTCCAAATACCATGGACTTCCAAAACCATGAGTTTAAAACCACCATTTCACTTTTTACTTTTCCAAGTGCACCCTTTTTTTTAATATACTTGTAAACCTATATATAAATCAATCTTGGAAATGTTGTGTGTATTTGTAAAATTGTAATATGACATTGATGACAACATTAATCCTTTGATTTAAATGAGAATAATTCCAACACCTCCCCCAACAATCTTTGCTTTGGAGCTCTTTTTCATTTCTTTTCACAACTTCAACAATATATTTGTACATAGACCACTTTATCCACATTTCACACACATTCATATTCAATTATTTCTTTATCCATCACATACATATTTTCATCCTACTTGTCAACTCCACCCCTTTTTCTCATCTTGGACTTTTCCTCATTCAATTTGAAATGAGAAATATGTCATCTTGAACAATTATTTTGTCCCTATCTTGGAAAGTTACATGGAAGAGTTGAGAAAACACTATTTAAGGATTAAGTAATAAATGTCTCGACATTCAAAGAGGTATGAAATGCTACAATTATACAAGGTAAATTATACAAATATACATTCAAGGGGTGGGTCGCATGAAGGGGTGTGACCCTTGATGTCATATATTTATGTTAATTATGTATTTACTATCATTAATGTATGTGATATACTTCATGTATTTTACATGTCCTTTCCTGTAAAAGGTTTCTTTTCTCTCGAAGCATAGTTTAGAGTAGGGTAAGTTTTGTTTTGATAATGATGATCTTGCTTTTTGTTAGGAAAAGCTTGTTCTAGTTTGTAATTCTTTCATTTGATGAGACATTCTTGATTTTTTTATAATTGAATAAAAGAGATGCTAAAAGTTTTTTACACCTTTAACCAATATTCACATTGTAAAAGGGTCAATACATCCTAGGTTGGTTATCTTCGAAAGTGCATGTTGATAGGATTCTTGATTAGAACTCTTTTTTTTTCTAAGTTGTTCCAGAATCTTGCTTCTTAGGAAATTAATTAACTTGGGTAAACATTGAGGATAGTAGTTTGATTGATCCATGCAACGACTCTCATGATTTGGATGAGGATAACCCTTGCCTCTTGTGATTTGTAAAATACCATGGATATTCCACTAGAACAGTTCGTCACAAAAGATCTGATAAATAAAATTGAAATCTACACTATGAAGGTCAAATTCCTTTAGATTCTAGAATCTTTAGTTACTGATTTTATGCTTATGCATGAAATAGATAAAATGTGGAAAATAGAGAACAATAAAACATAATCACACACCATCCACAAAATAACACAGATTTTCTCTA
>SNQJ01S0064495.1:16249-56988 GCA_010110895.2 Picea sitchensis
TTTTTTTTTTTTTTAATTTTCTAAGATTTTGAACAACAAACTCAAAAGAAATTTCACTTGACTACAAGCTACTTATGATCTAAGTAAACTGCAAAAACTTATGAAATAAATGACTTTTCCTTGGCTAATAATGCAGAAACACACTCTTCAACCAAACAAGAAAATGAAAGAGATTTTTTTATTATTATTTAAATGTTGATAAAGCATAAATGAAAAATACCAACAAGTAAAAACCAAAAAAAAACAATTTTGGCCTAATCACAGATCGCAAAGAATCACTTCAACAAAACACACACTAGCAACTTTAAAAAAAAAATGACTCTCACACTTGTCTAAAAACCCTAATTTTTTTTTATTTTTTATGACAACTTTTAAATGAGAAAAAGCAAGCTAAGGGTAAGATTAATCCTAAGCTACTGACTACTAAGACAGAGATTTAAACACCTGAGAGGTATAATTCTCATCAAGGGAAAGGATGACATCCTTACCCTTAACAAAAATTATCCTGTACAAACACACGACTGTTTATCCAACAACAAGCGTGTGAACACGAGCTGTATAGAGATAGAGGACGTGTACACGCAAGCTGACCTTGTACAGGATGCGTGTATCTCTAAACTCTGAGAAAAAATAACAACAGACATCCCAGACCAGGAAGAGACCATTGATATTGATAACCAGGATCTCCTGAAGGATTGGACACTCTTTTTAACAGAAAAAGAAAACAATGTAAGGAAATTTTTTGTAAAACAAACCAATCTGAGACAAGACTGTGAACAACCAAAACTTAGAAAGAATCCCAGAAAACCCCTGAGAATGTCTGATTCTGACAGGGAAGAGGATGACTGCCTCAAAAATTTTGTGGACTCTACACGCTACTGCTACTTCCTCAGCTAGCATTCGCACACGGGCTGTAAGAGAGTAGGGTGCAGGTATACGCGTGCAGACCTTATGCAGGCCGCGTGTACCTCTGTGGGTCCCAACAAAACACTGTCAAGCAAATAACCGAGAAAGATGGTATGGTAAACCAGACTCTCTGCTAGCTCAAACCTTACAAAAACTAAAAAAAAATAGGCAAGAAAAACTAATCTTTTAAACTACCCCAAAACATATAAAATTCCTAAGAACCCTAGAGATATCCCCAGTATGGTCACCAATTCTGTTGTGAGAGAAATCTCCTTATGGACTAGCAAATAGGGTTAGACTTTGCATGCAGATATGACCAAGAGAAAATCTACTTTCTACCTTCGTCCCCAGACTTAAATCCTATTTCTTTTCAGTAAAACATGGTTAGATCAACCTACTTCGTTCCAGGCGTTTGATGTCGATCCCTTGTCGTGCTTGATCACTTGTTCACAGTTCTCCTTTCCAATGCTGACCTGCATACAAGACAAGAAAAAACTACACATGCATCTTACCTATAGACTAACAGGTTAGAAATTCAAACATGTACTTAATAGATTATGAATAACTCATGAATTGGGATGGGAAAATCATTTTCTTTATTACTTTGAATCAATCAACTTACAAAAAGTCAAGACCAGCCACCGCTCCGTGAACCTGATCCTGGGCTCCTCTTCAACTGTCCTTCGACTTCTTTGTTTTGTCTCTCTTCTAGCACAAGGATGGATAAAGGGTTGGGACAATGGGAATATGCAAATGGGCAGAGTTTCTTTGCTATATTTCCCCCCCTTCCAAATGCGACCCCTAGCCCTTATTTTATAGGTTAGAAGAAGCTAGGTATTTGGACAAACCCTCGGCCATGCATGGCCGAGAGTTTTAGTTAATTCACCCAGAGCTATATGTTCCATCGGAAACTTTCATTTTTTCATGCTTTTGTTGGTCCACACGGGCTGTTTGAGGTCATCTAGCGTGTACACGTGTGCAGTAATGGAGTAGGGCACGTGGGCCTTTATAAAAGAGGATTTTTGAAGAGTTGTTCAGCAGTGCTTTGGCAAAGAAGGGATCTAAGATGGCCTGATGCCAGGTAAGAATGTATGGTGCAATTTAGGGTTATAACAGAGAATATATATAAATTGACAGCAAGATAGAAGGATTACATTAATCCTAAAACATATGGGAATTTAAGTTGGCGAAGTGACAATGCATGTTCATCAGATTCAGAAGAAGCACTGGAGAACTGGCAGAACAAAATGTATGAAGTTTCTATGCAAAGATGTGCCAGATTGACCAGGGAAGTTCGTTGGATCGGCACAACAATAAGTAAATTTCCCACCTTTTATGGTTTGAATCACTTAGAAACTTTCTTACTGGAATTTGAAGAAGTTGTACCAGTGCAACAGATATTGTTGGCATTGGATGAGGCTTTGAAAGCTACTCCAACAAGATGGTGGGGGACACATAAAAGAAACATCGCAAACTGGGTATAATGTCGCACTTTGATGATAGCGTGCTTTTCAGAACAAGTTGAAGGATCCAAAGTTATATACACAGGTCAAAGTTGTCTAAAGGACCATGTGCAAAGGATGTGAAGAGGCATGGAGCAATATTCTTCAAGAGCAGTGGGTGCATAAGTTCATCAATACTCTAGACACAATGCCTATCAATTGGTATCTTCAAGCATAATTGTGCCTCACCACTTCAGATTGGTACGGTATGAATCAGTACTTTGTAGCTATATTTGTATTTGAAATTCAGTATCCAAAGGTGGATCAAGCTTTACAAGTTTTCAGACAAAAAGTCTTTGAGGAGGCACCTAGCCTCCTTGTGGAGAAAGAAGAGGATGAATGGACTACACCTCTTCAAAAACTGCAAGGATGTTACAATATCAATACGAATGAAGACGATGATCCTAGGAATGTTTTCATCACAGAAATGGAAGGACAGAGAGATATAGAAGGAGCTGGAGTCTAACTACCTTTCATTGGACAGACGATCAAAATCAAGAAATTTAATATTGGAACAGAGAAAGCACCTAATGTTGCTAATGTTGGAAATTACTAGGATGATACCACCATTGATAAGATCACAGAATTACTGCATGAATATCAGGACTTGTTCCCAACCAAGTTCACTGATATGAAGGGCATAAAATGGCCCATGGGAAAGATGAACATCCCCTTGAAACCAAATGCAAGGCTAGTTAAGCAAAGACCCTACAAATTGAATCCCAAATATAAGAAAAAAGTTAAGATTGAACTAGACCGAATGTTGGAAGCAAGAATCATAGAACCTGTGGAAGATTCAGAATGGATTAGTCCTATGGTGGTACAAGATAAGAAGACATGAGAGATCAAGATCTGTGTAGATCTCAGGAAGTTGAATGATGTCTATTTGCATGACCCATTCCCTACACTGTTTACAGACAAAGTGTTAGATAATGTAGAAGGACAAGAGGTATGTTCCTTTACAGATGGACTTTCAGGTAATCACCAGATCATGATTTCCAAGGAAGATCGCCACAAGATCACATTTGCAACAAAATGGGGTTCCTCCCAATACACAATGATGTCTTTCGTACTGAAGAATGCACCAACCATCTTTTCCAAGGTGGTGGTTGAAGCATTCAAGGATTTTTTACATAAATTTTTGGAAGCATATTTTGATGATTGGACTATTTTTAGCTTATTACAAAATCATATTGAATGTTTAAGACTAATGTTGGATAAGTGCAGGCAATGTCAAATTGCCCTGAATCTGAAGAAGTGCATCTTCTTTTCACCCTTTGGAGTGTTGTTGGGCCATATTGTGTGTAAGCAGGGGTTGCTAGTAGATCTGTCCAAGATTGTCATTATTGTTGATCTATCCCCTCCTACTTCAGTCAGACAGATGTGCACTGCATTGGGACATACTAGATACTAAAATAAGTTCATTAAGGGCTATGCACAGATTACAACACCTATGGAGAAGTTATTGAAGAAAGATTGCCAGTTTCAATGGACAGAAGAATGTTAGCAGAGCTTCGACACAATGAAATAGAAAATGGTTACTGCACCTATTCTGGTTTTCCCAGATTGGAGCAAGGAGTTTCATGTGCATGTCGATGCATCTTCTATTGCATTAGGATCAGTGTTAGCACAACCAGGAGCAAGATATATTGATCATCCGTTATCCTTTGCTAGCAAGAAGCTCTCAATAGCTGAGATAAATTACACTACCACTGAGAAAGAAGGTTTAGACATGGTGTATGCACTGCAGAAGTGTTGACACTACTTGTTGGGAGGCCACTTTAAGATGTTCACTTATCACTCTATGCTGAAATACCTAGTCAACAAGCCAGTGTTGGGGGGAAGAATATGAAGATGGCTACTGCTATTCCAGAAATATGATTTTGAAATTGTAGTAAAGTTAGAGAGAATGAACAAGAGACCTGACCACTTGTCTAGGTTGGAGCATGGAGAGGAACCTACTAGTTTGGAGGATACACTACCTGATGCACAGTTGCTGGCCATCAGGAAGA
Source organism: Picea sitchensis (assembly GCA_010110895.2). Taxonomy (NCBI): domain Eukaryota; kingdom Viridiplantae; phylum Streptophyta; class Pinopsida; order Pinales; family Pinaceae; genus Picea; species Picea sitchensis. The sequence continues at coordinate 20,670 of SNQJ01S0064495.1, forward strand.
TTGATGATCACTTCGTCGAGATTGTTCAGTTCCTATCGACAGGAATGGAACCTCGTGAATACACAGTCATTCAGAAGAAACAACTAGTAGTGCGCGTTGCATATTTTTCACTTATAGTCGGTCAGCTATACAAGATGGGTCCTGATGAGATCCTGAGGAGATGTGTTATGGAGTCAGAATGAACACTAATTCTGGCATAAGCACATGAAGGCATCGTCGAAGAACACTATGCAGGGAAAGAAACAATGCAAAAGGTTTTGAGAGATGGCCTCTGGTGGCCCACTTTACACAGAGATGATAAAGAGTACTACAGAGCCTGCGTTGTATGCCAACGAGTTGGGAAACCTTCCAGAAGAGATGAGATGTCGTTAGCACCCCAGTTGACCTTACATGCATTTGAGAAATGGGCCATTGATTTCGTGGGACCTATAGACCCACCAGGGAAGCGCACGAGAGCTAGATACATCATCACTGCGACAGAGTATTTGACAAGATGGGTAGAAGCAAGAGCAGTCAAGGACTGTAGTGCAACTACAATTGCACGATTTATATTTGAGGATATCATAACCAGGTTTGGATGCCCGAAGACCCTGATGAGCGATCAAGGCACACACTTTATTAATAAGACTATTGAAGCTTTGACTCAGGAATTTGAAGTCCACCATCAGAAGAGTACTCCTACCATCCACAAGTGAATGGGACGGTCAAAGATTTCAACAAGATCTTGGAGACAACGCTGACAGAGATTTGCAGTGTGAACATGGATGACTGGGATTTGAGAGTATCAGCAATGTTATGGGCCTATAGAACCACTTGTAAGAAGATGATAATGCAAACTCCCTTTAAGTTGGTGTATGGCCTAGAAGAAGTTGTCCCTATGGAATATTTGGTTCCTAGTCTCATAATTGTAGCATTTACAGATATGGATGACACTGACGTTGTTCAAGAGAGGCTCACACAATTGGTAGAACTAGAAGAAGACAAATTTATTATAGAATTCCATCAGTAGATACAAAAGGAACGAGAAAATTTCCATCATGATAGGCACATCAAGAAGAAAACCTTCAAGCAAGGAGATCTGGTATTGGTATATGACAACAAGTTCATGAAGCATCCAGGGAAGTTCAGGACACATTAGCTTGGGCCATATGAGGTTTATTATGTTACAGAAGGAGGAGTTGCGCAGTTGAAAACTTTGAATGGAGAATGGAAGGATGGTTTGGTGAATGGGAGCCGGTTGAAATTGTACTATGACAACCAGCTGCCTCACAACTCTTAGTAGAAGCATGAGAAAATGGGTCTAGGTACCAGGTGCAATTGAAACTAGGTACCAGACACAAGAAATACAGTCTGCACACAGTGAGGAGGAACAAAGTCGAAAGCACAGACTGTGTCGCGTAGTTTGAAGACGAAGAAAAACAGAAGGTTCAGACCTAAATTTCCTCGGGACGAGTCACATGTGAGTGTTTGGGGTCTGTTGGCCCTTGGTTATGGAAGAAAGCGAATATTACAGAAGAAAAGGAGAAATGTGAACTGCGCAGAAGAAAGGTTGACTGAGAATGAGTCGAAGTGGCCAAAAGAGAAGAACATATGAAGCGAAGTAAGAGAAATCAAGTCGTTGGATGAAGAGATCGAGGAAGCAGATAAGCAAGGAGGATGGATCGTGGACAACTCATCAAGTGGAAAAATCCACCAATGGATGCTTTGGAGCACCTCGCAGGAAAGAACGAAAGACAAGGCCGACGAAGCCCTAAAAACGCAGGCCAAGTTGACCTAGGGTTTTAGACACCTAGGGTTTTGATATTTAGGGTTTTGAAACCTAGGTTTCGGCCTAAGGATGTCTGAGAGCTATTGTAATGTATAAATAAGAACCTAGAAGGGAAAAGAGGGGTTCACATTCGAGTTCGATTATGTATGATGAGCGATTGTTGTTATTGTTGAGAGAGAAGTGTTGTGTGGTGAGAGAAGTCTGTGTTGTAAAGATCTTCAGTTGGGTGTGAAGATCAACCTTGCATTTGGGTGCACAGGGAGGGAAAGAGGGAAGAAGAAAGAGAGATATGTAAGCTAAGAGTGCAGATAGAACTGTATGTTTTATATAATATTAAGAAACATAGTTCTGTAGACATAGCCCTAGAGAGAGGGTGAACCACGTATATCTTGGTGTTATGTGTGATTGTTGTTGATTATATTTGTCATTTGATATTCTGTTATTGCATTATTGATTTAGATATTAGATATACTATGTGGAGTAGGTTTAAGCAGGTAAACGATATCTAGATGACGTGTTGTTGTTGTATTGGATCCACTTTCATTTCCTTTGGTTGTAGACACCTGTGTCCTGCAACCCCCTATAGCTACTTCAGGTGATACTGTATCTACATTGCAGGTCTTGCCGAAAGGGCCAGTAGTTAGGGCTTGTTGGTGCATTGTTAGAGCTTAAAACTGGGCCTGCCCCTCTGTCAACAGAGAGTGTCTTCTCCTTCGTACTTGCCTTATTTCCATACCAGAGAAAAGAGAGCAGAGAAACCTCACCTTCTAGCTGGGTTTTCTCTCGTAAGGGTTTCCTAGAGAAAATCTGTGTTATTTTGTGGATGGTGTGTGATTATGTTTTATTGTTCTCTATTTTCCACATTTTATCTATTTCATGCATAAGCATAAAATCAGTAACTAAAGATTCTAGAATCTAAAGGAATTTGACCTTCATAGTGTAGATTTCAATTTTATTTATCAGATCTTTTGTGACGAACTGTTCTAGTGGAATATCCATGGTATTTTACAAATCACAAGAGGCAAGGGTTATCCTCATCCAAATCATGAGAGTCGTTGCATGGATCAATCAAACTACTATCCTCAATGTTTACCCAAGTTAATTAATTTCCTAAGAAGCAAGATTCTGGAACAACTTAGAAAAAAAAAGAGTTCTAATCAAGAATCCTATCAACATGCACTTTCGAAGATAACCAACCTAGGATGTATTGACCCTTTTACAATGTGAATATTGGTTAAAGGTGTAAAAAACTTTTAGCATCTCTTTTATTCAATTATAAAAAAATCAAGAATGTCTCATCAAATGAAAGAATTACAAACTAGAACAAGCTTTTCCTAACAAAAAGCAAGATCATCATTATCAAAACAAAACTTACCCTACTCTAAACTATGCTTCGAGAGAAAAGAAACCTTTTACAGGAAAGGACATGTAAAATACATGAAGTATATCACATACATTAATGATAGTAAATACATAATTAACATAAATATATGACATCAAGGGTCACACCCCTTCATGCGACCCACCCCTTGAATGTATATTTGTATAATTTACCTTGTATAATTGTAGCATTTCATACCTCTTTGAATGTCGAGACATTTATTACTTAATCCTTAAATAGTGTTTTCTCAACTCTTCCATGTAACTTTCCAAGATAGGGACAAAATAATTGTTCAAGATGACATATTTCTCATTTCAAATTGAATGAGGAAAAGTCCAAGATGAGAAAAAGGGGTGGAGTTGACAAGTAGGATGAAAATATGTATGTGATGGATAAAGAAATAATTGAATATGAATGTGTGTGAAATGTGGATAAAGTGGTCTATGTACAAATATATTGTTGAAGTTGTGAAAAGAAATGAAAAAGAGCTCCAAAGCAAAGATTGTTGGGGGAGGTGTTGGAATTATTCTCATTTAAATCAAAGGATTAATGTTGTCATCAATGTCATATTACAATTTTACAAATACACACAACATTTCCAAGATTGATTTATATATAGGTTTACAAGTATATTAAAAAAAAGGGTGCACTTGGAAAAGTAAAAAGTGAAATGGTGGTTTTAAACTCATGGTTTTGGAAGTCCATGGTATTTGGAAAAGTGAAATAAAAAAAGGGAATTAGTTGTTTAATTAATGGGTGTTCTTTCTTTTTGAATTAACATGTCCCTTCATGAAGGATTATGATAAAGTATAAAAAGAGAAAGTGTGTGTGAAAAATGTAATAATATTTGCAAAAGTGGATGAACAAAGATTGAATATCATTCCAAAGGGGGAGAGTTGCAAAATTAGTTTTAAGTAAACTTGACATTTTTGCTATAACTTATTTTATGAGACGTTTTAGACCATGAAATTTTGAGGAGACAGAGGCAATAACTTTGGGCACATGTGGTTAAAATTTCAAATGTTAGTTCATTATACTTTCTAAGATATGCCTTGTGGAATTTATGGTTTTTGAATAGTCCGGAAATTAGTTTCAAACAAGTCAGTTTGACATTTTTGCTATAATTTATTTTCTTGGATTGTTCAAACTGTGAAATTTTCAGGGATCTTAGGAGACATACAAAAGTACCTTGGGTAAAAATTTTATACTTTGGTTCGCTATACATTCTAATCTATACCATGTGGAATTTAGGGTTTCTGAATGGTCTTGAAATCAGTTTCAAACAGGTCAGTTTGCATTTTCTCTATAACTTATTTTCTAGGATTTTTCACACTGAAATTTTCAAAGATATGAGAAGACATAATGAAGTACTTTAGGTAAAAATTTCACAATCGTATTTGAAAAATTGTGCATGTTGTACAAGTTCACTCTTGGGAACATGCCAAAAACAAAAAGTTTTGTGAAAGTTACCATAAATTTCATTTGGAAATTCAAATTTTGGTTAAACCTAGTGAAGGCAGAAGTAGAAAGAAGACTCAATGAAGGTAATGTGAATGCTATCAGCTTTTGAATAATTTATGTATACTAAATAATAAATTGTAACTTGAAGGTTGGTGGCACTCAAACATAGATATTGGTGTCTCTTACTAAGTTGATGGTTAACGATGGGGATTGGTGTCTATGAATATCTGTAAGAGTAGGTTGGTTCCTAGAAGGGTTTGTACCAGTGGGGATCGATGTCTCTAGTGATTTGGTGCCTACAAATAATTATAAAGAGAAGTTTTGTGGTTTTCTTTTGAAAGGGTTTCCACATAAATCTTGTGTTTCATGTTTTGTATTTAATAGAGCTCATATGTGATTGTTTTTCTATGGTTAATGAATGTTTGAAAAAAGTGAAAAAATATCTTATATTATCTTAAGTGTGTGATCAATAATTGGAATTAGAGAGGTTTCCTTTGGAAACAATCCAACCTTCGGAAGGTAGATCTCGGGAGAACACATATCTGGCCATGAAGGTATCTCCACAAATAGGGCTTCGTTGTGTGATGGAACAAGCTATGCCTTTTGGAGCATAAGGATGTGAACCTATTTCATGGCTCTTGGTTTTGATATTTATAAATCAGTGATGATTTCTTGTAAAACCCCAACAAATCCACCAACAGATGTAGTTGGGAAGAATCCTAGTGAAAAAAATTCAAAAGCCATGAATTTCAGCTTGTGTGGTCTATCAAAATCCGAGTTTGTCAAGGTGATGCATTGTAAATCAACAAAGAAATTTGGGACAAGCTTGAAAATATCTATGAAGGAAATTACAAGGTTAAGAAGGAAAAGATGCAAACTCATAGAAGACAGTTTGAGAGTTTGAAAATGAAAGATGAAGAAAATGTTGCATCCTATCTCCTCTGTGTGGATGAAATTGTCAATGCCATTAAAGGACTTGGTGAAATGGTTGAAGAACGATAATTGTACAAAAGGTGTTAAGGTCATTCCCCTTAAGATTTGATGCCAAAGTTTCCTCTATTGAAGAAATGAAGGATCTTGATAAACTGATGAATTGATGAATTGCATGGGATTCTCACTACATATGAAATGAAGATTGAAAATTAAAATCCATCAAAGAGAGAAGTAGCCTTCAAATCCTCAAAGAAGACAAAGAACAGAGAGAATGAATCAAGTGATAGCTCTGACAATGAATCAAATGCAAAGGAAGCCTATTTTGTGAGGAAAATGAATCAAGGATAGCTCCCACAATGAATCAAATGCAAGGAAGCCCATTTTGTATAAAACAAAGGGATCTCGAAAAATATATAAAGGTACTTTCCATTTAAATACTTTAATTGTGGAGAAGTGAGACATTTTGTTTCTAAGTGTCCATATGTGAATGATAAGTGATGATGAAGAAGATCATAACATTAAGAAAGAGATCAAACTTCATCACCACAAAAAGGGTAAGCATGAAAAGAAGAAGAAAATTCATAAGCAAAAGAAAAAATTCTTTACCCAAGAATACAGTAGCTCATCCCAAGAGAGTCGGCTTGTTATCTCTGGATAGTGAAAGAGAAGAAACTTTCTTCATGGCCATAGTGTTGTAACCCTAATTTTGTAATTCAAACATGCTTACTTGGCATCAGACCATCTCATATTCATTATTTTCCAAGCCACTTCATCAACAACTCTTCTAAAACTCCATTTTTAAAGGGGCCCACGACCCTTCCACTGATGTTCCTAAGGTATCTACGTTGTCCACGCTTAGTCAATCTAATTCACCGCGATGGACCTTCAAGCACCTGTAAAAAATGAAAGTTTCCCGACTAACACACAACTTAGGAAAGTTAATCCAACCTTTCGCCATGTATGGCTTACTATTCACCAAATACCTAGTCCTTCTAATTATAAAAGAAGGGGGTAGGGTCCCATTTGAAAGGAGGGAAAACATAGTAAATAAACTCTACCCTACCCATATTCCCCCTGCCCTAATATTTTGCAACCATTTTGTGATTTCAACTAAGAAGAGAAGAAAGTGTGTTAACAGTTAGTGCACAGTAAAAGAGGATCCCAATACTAGATTCATGGAGCATTGGTCATCTTCATCATTGTAAGTTGATTTTAGTGAAGTTAATAATAAATAAGTACTTTTCTCGTCCCACCATATGAGGTTTTCATCATTTTATTGTGTACATGTTGATTAAATCTCTAACCCATTAATCAGTAGATCACCGGCTGCGGGAGTTCTTTGTTTGTCTCTTTTGTGAATGCGCTCAGCCTTGGGAGGAGAGTTGGCAACAAAGAGAGAGACCAATGAAGAGGGATCGGAGACAACGCCAAAATAAGGTGTTCACTTGATCTCTTAATTGTGCATTTAATAGGAATAATGGGGATTTTAGGTAAAGGTGATGGCAGTAGGAATCTTTAGGTATTTTATACATGTACGATAAAACCCAAGTGCTAGTCCATAGGGGATTTCCCACCACAATGTAATCACACCGCATCTGGGATTCTCTGCCTTCCTGGGGATACTTTGGTAGTTTTAAACTATTTCATCAATCTTTTCCCAGCTCGCAGAGTCCTAGCTAGTAGGGATCTCCGGTCTTCCATACTAGTACCGCTTTGTTTGGTCAAGATCTTCTTTTGGGACGAGAGGTACACTCAGTTTGTATAAGGTCCGGTGATACAAGGTACACACGCTACCTCCTCTCACACATTAATACCTGCATATTAACAACTGCTGATGAAGTGCTAGCTATGTGTCTAAGAACCTAGGAAATCCTTCTCAAGAAGAAGCAATCATCCTCTCCCCAAGGACCTCGTGGATCTTCCTGGTCCTAGGTCTCTATCGGAATGGGCCCATATTAGGGGTAAAAGCCTTAGATCAGATTTTTCCTTGCATCTTTCTCTCCTCACAAAGTGTGCTCGGTGGTCTCTCAAGGGATTCTAGTCTCAATACCAGCATCTCCACCGAGCTTAGCTGTTTGTCTCGGCTTTGAGGAGAAACAGAGGCACACACTGCCTATAGTGGGCCTAAATGCATGCATACACGTCTTGTCTTTGGGAAACCCGCGTGCATACGCAAGCTGCTTAACAACCAGTAGCATGCATGTGTCAATAAACATTTTCTTTAAGAAGAGGCAATCAAACTCTTCCATGATTGAAGTCATACATCTCAAGAGTTTCTTGATATAGTACCGGTATTTGTTGTTACAGTCTTTATCATGGGTTTGACGTCAATTTCTTTATCTTTTAAAAGATTTATTGTGTTTCCTAGCTTTTTAAACCTATTTTTAGCTTGAAATTTTAAGAAAAATGAGTTTTGCATTTTTGAAAAAAAAAAATTCTAAAAGAAATTGATGAATGCATGAATCATGCATTCATTAGTTCTCTTTAGAATCTTTTGTTATTTCCGCTTTAATTGGAAGAAAATATAAAATAAAATAAAACTTAGTTTGTTAGATCTCTTTCCCGGGCATTTTGCATCGTTATTTGAAAAGAAAGAAATTAGCATAGTTTGTTTTCTCATCTCAGCATTTCAAAAAAATATAACCGCCCTTTGGCCGTTCATATAAGTTTCATCATTTTCGCAAGAGTCTTAACACCATCATTGCACTGTACCATTTTGAGTAAACTGCTTCAAAAGAATCTAATTAAAATTTCATTGTGACTTTATGTTTGTGTGGTCCATCAACTAGATTAGGCTAGAGCCTTGATTTAGGTTTTCGAGAGGAAACTCTCAAGGCTATAAAACAAACATACAGTCTAGTAATGAGTGTGTAGAAGTCCAAGAATGTGAAATTATCCTGACCTCTTAACATTGTAGGGCTAAACATGAGGTTATGCAAGTGCAAAGGTAGCTGAGATAACCCTCCAAAGTCGTAAATCCAAGAGTAGTGGGGAACGCGTATAGAGGACTTGTCTTAGGATTCTATTGATCGCATTTGCCACTCTGAAGCTTCGTGGTCCCAATTGCCCAAGGTCCCTACCGCCTTCCAAAAACACTTTCTCTTTGATACCCCTTTGATAGTTCGTAGTTTGATAATTCTTCATTACCGCCCACCAATGTTGACTGCACTCCACTGGTGATTGTTCACGAAATGACAACCTTAGTTGCTCATTTTAGGGACTTCTACACAGTGACTATGGGGGTATACTTCAAGGCATCAGGCGCATATCTGCCACGCCAGTAAAGTATACCCAAAGGTGCTTCCTATTCGAAGTTGCACCTGTAACTGCAGTTTCTTGTGTTGGTTGGTGTAACTGCTCTTCCAACTAGTTAGTCGCTGCTTGATTTTAGAACTTTTAGTGTGTGCTCAGGTTCTAGTTTTTCATAATTGGGTTAGTCGCTTTTGGATTTAATCAATCTAGGGTAGACCTTCACTCAATCGGGGTTTTTCGAGAGGACTTTTCGGGCCTTCCCGCTTAGAACGGGAGCTTCATAGCGCTAGTTTTGATAAATACTGGTTCACAGTCAGGCAGGTGAGACTTTACAATTTGAATCCATCCCAAAAGGGGAGAACATGTGCATAAGATATTCATGGCTAAAGTTCTCGCGATACCAACCGCTGGTTCTCTACTAAGTGGGGATTTTGTGATTTACCTTCTTTGAAACGCTGGTGTCCCCTTTGATGCATAATTTCGAAGCACTCGGGTTGGAATGTGGCACTACCGTTTGGTCGGTACCATTCCAAATGTAATCGAATGCTCTTTGACACTTTAGGCACCTTGTCATGGGCAATCTTATTGATGTTTCTTTCACAAGAAAGTCTTCCTCCTCCTTTCTCCGCCTTCCGGTGAGTACGCCATTGCAATCAAAGTCTAAACAAAATAGAAAGAGGAAGAATAGGGAATAAGAAATCACCAACCTCTCTGATTCATATTGGAGATAGGTTGTCAACCTATACAAGTCACATTGAAGACCAAAGACTCAAATAGTTATGTCAGAGCAATACACTAATTCCCTCTCTAAAGTCACATTGAAGACCAACACCTGTCCTATGTAAGTTAAGTGTTGGGGTACACACTCACCCTCCGCAAGTCATACCGGGGAAAAGTCCAGCCACCAGTCATAATCTGTAATAGGTCTCCAGGTGCTAATTCCACTGATGTTATCGGCCCATCACTAACCTTTGTAAGTCATGTTGGAGATGTGCAACCAACCACTACTAGTCATGATGGGGACATTGATTATGTTAAGAAACCTATACGGGTGACAGGGACTTAAGCCTAAGTTGTCGGTAAGACGGTAAGGGAGAATTCTACTCATTTGTGTCCCGGTATTCTAGAGGTATAACATTGTGGTCCCTATCCCAAGTCTTTCCTGATCAGTCTTGAGGTTTCCTCAGCCTACACCAAATCATTGGTTCGTAAAGTGGTCAATGCTTGATGCAAATAATCTACCGATCCCACTCCTCTTTGAGGGGTGAGGTGCCTTTAAAACATGTAGTCTCAAACTTATTCAACCAAGTTGGTTGAGAAAGTGATTATGTCGGAGGCAGCCATTGGACATGATCCCACTCCTCTTTGAGGGGTGAGGTGCCTTTGACCATGTGTAGTCTCATCCTATGAAGCCATATCATTGAGAAAGTGGTCATGTCATGCAACATCTACCGATCCCACTTCTATTTTGAGGGGTGAGGTGCCATTAGACCATGTAGTCTCTCAACCTATTCAGCCATTAGCTAAGAAATTGGTCACGCCGATGCAGTTGTCGACGGATCCCACTCCTCTTTTTGGGGTGAGGTGCCTTTAGACCATGTAGTCTCAAGTGTTCTTATTCATCCATTTCCTTTGGTGAAAGTGGTCATGTTTCCATGTGTCATTGGACTGATCACACTCCACTTTTTATGGGTAGGTCTCTTTTAGACCATGTAGTCCAGCCTGTTCAAATGCATTATTGGTTGTAAAGTGGTCATGCCGACAAAATATCTGATGATCCCACTCTCTTTCTAGAGTGACGCATTCAATGTACTTTTCATGTTTTTAGCATTTTACGGTTCACATTCGTAAGGGGAATTGCTCCAGCACACCCTCCAAGCCCCTAGGGATGGTTTCGATTGAAATGATGCATCAGCATTTTATCCTCCCTTTGGTTTGGAAGTCTCTTGGGATCTCCCGTTTCTGTGTCTGCCTTCGCATGAGATGTTGGCTCTTGACGCATCGCCTCCCAGGAATATTACTTGGGGATTCTTCCTGCCTGCTCATCATCTCATTATTAGGTGGTAATATTTCCTTTGTTGATGTTATAGTGGTGAAAGGCCAATTTTCAATATGTTTCTTGTGCATGATTATGTATATGCTAAGAATGTTGTGGTGTCTACACTCCTTTCCTGGTGATGCATTTCAATGGAAGCATTGTCACTATTGACCGCTATATCCTATAATCATCCTAATTCAAATATCATTTCACTACCCCTTTATATGTTCCTAGCTGTAGATCTCCCACCTCACACTCAAGTTAATTCATAGGGCGCCTCTATCCCTGGGTGTTCAATTGCTCCTGAGTAGGAAATTGTTCACTCATGTTTTTATTCTCAATACTTGGTCTCAACAATTGATCCATTGGTTTATCCAATGGGGGCATGGGAGGCCTCGCTCTCCTCTTGGTCCAAGTGGCTTGAGTATCCTTCTGAGTCTCATCTCATTGTTTGTAGATCCTCAAGCCCCTCATTCTCGTGATTCTTCTGCTGATAGACTCTACTGGGCCTCAGCTTTAACTCCATCGTCATGTGGAGTATGGTCAGTTTACTTCATACTTTGGGACTGCCGACCCTCATTTGCATGATTTCTGAGATTTTGAATTTCCTTTGCATGAGGCTATCCTTGAAGCCATGACCACGGTTTCCTATATCACAGGAGGACTTACATCGTGGTTTGTGTTTTCTTCCTTTGGGAGCCCTTCCAAGTTGACTAATTAAGAGACTCTTTGGTTCCGAGTCAGCAACGGATCTACCCCAACCAATTGCATACATGAGTCGAAATTCCACTAGTCTTCTTCTTTAATCCCTTTTCATACTCTCTAAAACATGAAAATATTATCGAAAATCTTTGTGGGTCTTTCACACCTAAACCTGGAATTTGAAGTCACATCTATCCCAGAGGTTTACCCCTTTTCGGGCCCGATGGTCAACTACAAACAAAGGTATACTCTAGAGGTCTTAGGATCCCTAGAAGAGTACCCCTCATAATTGTACCTTTTCACCTGAGGAATTAAATTTACGAAAAAGAAACCCCACCTGAGTCCATAGTTAAGTTCTTTTCGAACTCCTTAAAATTTGAAAAAGATCAAGGAGGACCTTTGTTCTTTCATACTCGTTAAATTGGTCTATAAGAACATTCCTGATGGAGTCCATAAGAATCTTTTCGCACTTTAAAAATGAAAAAATGGTCGAATGACCTTGTCTTTATCACACTCACTAAAATGCCTTGAATAGACATCTCGGTGCTATTTTACCCTTTTTTCGAACCAACTATACTACTTTAGAAAAAGGTACCCCATCAGAGTCACCTTTTACATTTTTAGACTCCCCAACATGAAAATGAGTTTACCTCTCCTGGGCTCTGTTAAACTTTCTCTACATCAAGGACGCTACTCATTGTGTGTGTTTTGTTAACCATGTTTGCATACCTACATCTTTGATCTAAATGTCGGCTCCATGTTGCTTCTCTCAACTGAACCATTTCAAGCATGCCTTATATGCAAGCCCTCTAGCACTTTGCCTCAGATCTTGACACCTTTGTTCTAGGGAGGGATTTTCCTGAAAGGTCCTCTTGAACATCAGTCTTGCCCTTGCACCTCGAACTTGTATGTTCATACACCTATTCCTCCTTTGTAACGTAACATTCTTTTTTTTTTCTTTTTCAAATCTCTTTAAAATTTTGAAAAAGACAAAAATCAAATATACCCCAGGAAGGGAAAAGTATTTTCTTTATCACACAATGAGTCTCCCCTGAAAAGCACATCCTTCCGCTTTTCTCTCAAGATCTAGATTTAATATGGACCTTAGAAGTTGTTCCCTTTCTATATAGAGGTGTGTCCTCCTCCATTTGAATATTCTTCCAAACATATGGAGAGCTCAGGTCGCCTCCACTGGAACTTATGTCAATGCCATGTTGTCTAAGTCTGATCATATTTCGTGATTTTTTCCAAGGGGAAGTTTTTACCGTTTGATCTAAACAGCACTTGTCTCTTACCCTCATGCCCGCCCATCCCTCAAAGTCCAATTAAAAGTCCTTGTTCGAATCAATGAAGCCTTCAAACATCATCAAGATTCTCTAGTCCATGACCCACGAGTCGTCGAAGACCTCTAGATAGTACCTGCATTAATCATATTACACTCCATCTCGAAGTTTTAAGATTTTAGTTGTTTCTCAAGTCTAAGACCTCATCCTTCATCGCCCAATGTACTTTCTAGAAGATGGATACTATATATGTATATCTTTGATTTTAGATGTAGACTGGCCAGGTATTTCACAGATACACTTTATATAGTTATATGACATGGATCTATAGGCTTTACTGCTAGCCATGATTATTTTCATCCCCTGGCATGGTATGCCCATCTCAAGAGACACAATTGCTATTTTGGCTGCATGGAACCTCCACCGGGTCCCCGTCACTAGGTTTGGCAATGCTGATAAATATTGATAATGTATTTTCATCCATCGATGCTTTTCTAACCTCACACATTAGGGGCATCCGTTATAACCTAATTTGCACCAAACATGCTTACCCTCGGCTAATGCCATCTCATTTTCCTTCTTTCCAAGCCACTACTAAACAACTCTAAAACTCCATTTTAAAGGCCCACACACCTCATTTCCATTTCATGCCTAATGGCATTCATAGTGTTCACTATCAATCTACCACCACGTGGACCTCGTATAACGAAAAAGGAAAGTTTCCTGACAAAACATGCTTTTAAGTTAACTAAACCTTTGGCCATGGCTGTCCAAATATTCAATTGGGCCACCTAGCTCCTTCTAAATCATAAAAGAAGGGGTAGGTCCATTTGAAAGGAGGAAAACATAGTAAAGAAACTCTACCCTAATTCATATTCTCCTTGCCCAAGATTTTGCAACCATTTTGTGATTTCAATGAAGAAGAGAAGCAAGGGTGTTAGTACTATGCACAAGAAAGAGGAGCCCTGGACCAGATTCGTGGAGCAAAGTAATGGATTCATCATTGTAAGTTGCTTTTAATGAAGTTAATAATACAGAAGTACTTTTCATCCCACTATATGAGGTTTTCATTGTTTATTATGCATATGTTGATTAAATCTCTAACCCATTAATTCTAGATCAAACGCATGTGGAGTTCTTTGTTTCTATTTTGTGAATGCAGGTCAGCAATGGGAAGAGAGTCAGCAATCAAAGAGCCACCAAGCGTGAAGAGGGATCGAAATCAAAACATCGCAAATAAGGTATGTTCACTTGATCTCTTAACCATGTATTTGCTTAAGAATAATGGGATTAGGTCTTGGATGATGGTAAAGTAGGAATCTTTCTGTACTTTTCCAAGATGTACGATAAAAACCCTATGTTAGTCCTAGGGGATTTCCCACCCACAACACATAGAAACAAAAATTGATGAATAAAAAAATGAAAGGAAAATATGGATTCAAAAGAGGAAATGTTGAAACATATGGAAAGTATATCTTGAAGAATAACTCATGTGTTCCTTAAGCAAAATAAAGAATCTTGGGAAAAAAATTGAAACAAAAGGAGAAGTTGCGGAAATATGAAGAAGAGGATTGTGATTCAAAAGACAAAATGTCACAAAACCTTGAAGAAAACAAAATATTATCATGAACCTAAAGGTTCAACTAGAAGAGACAAGGAGATAAAAGAAGTGGTGAGAATCCAATTGAAGGAAAAAGGAATAAAATGCAAAATCTAGGATGTAAAATTATTTTCTTAAGAAAGGAACCAGAGAAAGCAACTATTATGTTGAATAGAAGTTTGAAGTTTGAAAAGAGTATTGAAACCTTAGATGATATCATTAATTTTCAAAGGTGTCCATTCATTAAGACCTGGTCTTGGTTATGATAAGAGTCAAATGACCACCAAAGAAGGTTCAAAAGATACATAGCCATCGAAGAAAGTAAATAAAGGAAAATCTAAATCTATGCTAATGTACTCAAAATATCCATCAATGATGAGGACAATAGAAATAAATAAAATGATGTTCCACAAAAAATTAACATTCCTCCCAAAGACAGCATTATACATTCAAGATCGTTTCCACCAAGGATGTCTCACACAACTCGCTTTGAAAAACACACTATAAGTATTAGCTCTAGCTTGTTGAGCAAGATGGGATATACCGTAAGAAGATTTGGAAAGAAATGGACAGGTATTGTTGTTCTATTACCTCCAGATGAAGTCACCAAGAATTCAAAGTTCCTGATGTGATGTTGTTGTTGCCTCCCCACCTACACCACTGACTTACAAACGTGGAATTTGTATTTGTTACAGGTAGACTTTAGACTGGATTTTCAAAAGAGCAACCTATTGTTGATTGTATTGAATATATTAATAAGTTTATTGTTCATCACATGTCATAATTTGAGTATGTCGTTACATGTGACATTGGCGTTGATATGTTGGGTTGTTCTACTCATATAACTGAACCTAACCCTGAGCCTACTTCCTCTAATCAACCAAATACAAATATTTGTTCCCTATTATCATCCTCACCATAAAAAATGAAGAAATGGTAGTCATGTTTTCATATCTTTGCAGAAGAGACATAAAATACATAATTGTGGACCAAGGTCGCATCATCGATAGATTACAATAATTACTGAATGGTCATGAATCACTTGACCGTGACGTTTTGAGGACTCATATTGCTGCTCATTGGTCAAAATCAAGGTAGTGTCTCTATTACTTTCATTGATGTAATGTATGGTTGGACCAGGATCGACTGCATGACAATCAATTAGAGTTTCAACAGCTCGATTGGGTTATTTTTTAATGGAATTTCTAAAAGAAATATTGATGCTACTTTCTATTTTATCCCTCGGGGTAATACTTGAATTTGTTGATATGCGAACCCAAATGATGTCTTTTTGTTGACTTGATTGTTTCTTGTTGAATCAATTTGGATTTGTTGAGATCGGCTAAAAAAATGTCTCGACTATTTTTGGAGATGTACTACTTCTTATGTTGGATACATAGACTGCCTGGATTGATAGAGATTGATTATCTTGTGTTGTTGGTGACAATGTTCAGAATTCTTCAGGAGTGTTTCTTTACCGTTTTTGAGTAGTTTTTGCATTTAGAACAAATTAAGGGGCACATAATTGGTTTTAATATCCATCTCATCCAAACATTAAGTGATTATAGAGAAGCACAAGCTCAGGGAGACCATCCCTTCACTGATGTCAAAGGGTGAGAGTTGCAAACATGGAGGAAATTATTTATATTTGTGGTGGACTATGTGTTTCTTTATAGGATTGTCATAAATGAAAAGGGGGAGATTGTTGAACTATTTTCATTGAGCTGCCATATTACTTGGCTTTAAGCAAATACACACAACATCTTCAAGTTTGACTTATAGATAGTTTTACAGTGTATATTAAAAAGGGGTGCGCAAGGAAAAAGTAAAATGGGTAAACAAGAGTTTCAAAACCATGGGTTTAAAACCCGGTATTTGAAAAAGCAGAAATAAAAAATGTGAAATAAATTATTTAAATAATAAGCCATGTCTTTGAATTAACGTGTCCTTTCATGAAGGGTTATGATAAAGTATAAAGAGAGAAAGTGTGTGTGTGAAAAAATGTAGTAACATTTGAAGAAGTGGATGCCCAAAGATTGAATATTATTCCAAAAAATATGAGTTGTGAAATCAATTTTAGGTCAACTTGGCATTTTCACTATAACTTATTTTCCTGGGACGCTTTAGACTCGCAAATCTTGGAGGTACATGTATTAAAATTTCATATGTTGGTTCACTATACTTTTGAATATGCCTCAGTTTGTCAATAGTCATGAAACGCCAAACAAGCACAATTTGACATCAATAACTTTCCTGACCATCTCGCATCATGTTCTCGACATGAGGAAACATACCAAAAGTACCTTAGGTGCAAATCTAGCGCCATGGTTTTCATAATTCCTCCAAGATATACCCTGTGAAATTTAGGGTTTCTTTTGATGGTCCCAAAATCAATTTCAAATAGGCTTCCACTTACATTTTCTATAACTCTTTGTGGACTTTTCAGTCAGAGATTTTCATAACCTGAGTAAAACATAATGCGAAGTACCCTAAGTAAAACAGAATCATATTTGCAAAATTGCATTATTGTGTACGTTCACCCTTTGAAGAGACCAAAAACAATGCTTCGGTGTGGAATTTACCATAAATTTCATTTGAAATTCAAATTTTGGTCAGACTTGGTGAAGGAAGAGGTAGCAAGCTGTCTCAATAAATGTAATGTGAATGTTTTTATTTTGAAGAAGTTATATGTACTAACGAACAAATTATAAATTGAAGGTTGGTGTTTCTCAAATTGAGCTAAGTTGGTGCTTAGTGATGGGGATTGGTTTCTCCAGTAGATTGATGTCCACAAATATCAATAAGAGTATGTTGGTTCCTACCATGGTTTTTACTAGTGGGGACCAATGCCTCCAGTAGGTTGGTGCTCCAAGGCATTGGTAATAATGGGTCATGCCCCAAGCAATGAATTATAAAGAGTAGCCTGGTGATTTCTCCCAAAATGGTTTCCACATAAATCTGTCCATGTCTCACATTAGATCCACATGTGATTGTCTTCCCATGGCTAATGAATGTTTGAAAGAAAAAAAACATATTATATTGATTCACCCCTCCCTCAATATAAGTAACTGTGCCTCAATGGGAGGGGGTATGTGGAAGAGAAGTCAAGTGGAATTATATGGTGAATATGAACATGAGCATGAAACATGGGACTAGAAGACAAAACAACAACATTAAGTTGAAGAAAACCAAGAAATTAAGGAGATTCAAGTGAATAGGGTTCAACAATCCCCTTTAGGTCTCATGTTACAATGAAACCTTGATTATTAAAGAGACATCAAGTGATACATGAGAATTATATAATCATATTAATTTTAAAGAGTAATGGAACGAAAAATACCATACTGGAATTTGGACTATGCATGTTTTGAATGCAATGTGGTTGTAGAGATCCCCTACACACTTTTGTAAAAAAAAACTCAGATGTGGGGATTCCTAGGTTGTCAAAGTCTTTGGGCCATATGGGATATTTTCATAAGGTTTATTAATAACTTTACCGAAATCGATCACCCTTTAAACCAATTAGCATTGAAGGTGTTTTCCATTTCGTTGGAGGGAAGACCAATAGTGAGAATTTGAATATATTAAGTATCTTTTGAAGTACAATGAGTATTTAAGACTACCATGAAAGAGGATCAACTCTGATAAAGAGATCATTGAAGAGAATCAAACAAAATAGGATAAGAGGTCAATTGTTATAGATAATCAAGAGATGTGGAATAAATTGAAGATGTGCTAGCAAAAGAAGCAATGACGAGTGAAGCAAAAACACAAGTAGAGGCAACAATTAACTTGATGCTTGAGATAAACAATCAAGTATAAAGGAGGGTGTAAATGTTAGCCAGTATTTGGTCATTATTAACATTCCCTATAGTTTATTTTCTCCCTTGGTGACTTTTTTTTTTCCTTGAGAATATAAAAAACCATAATTTTATAATAAGTGAATAAAATTGCATTCATTAAATGCCCTTGCAACATTCATACATATTTCAAAACATAGAGTTCTAGTACATGCTAATTCACTAAGCCATTTATTGTCCTATCACAAGGCTAAAACAATAGCTACATATATCCCTCCTACATATTCATCAAAATGACACAAAAACTTACATTGTCCTATCCTCATAGTTATAAACAATCCTTTATACAATTTTCAATTTAAAACAAAAATAATTCATATGTGATACAAAGACAAAAATATATTCAAAAAATTCCACCCTAAACTAAATGGGATTTCTAAACTCTTCATTGATAATATTTTTTGTCTCGAATGATCAAATCAAAGGTCCATGAGCATGCTCAGTCTTGATCCCTTCCTATAAATGCCACAGATGCCATGTTCCAGGATCCATTAGGAGACCATCCTTTGATAGGGTGTCAACAAAGTAGTTCCTCTCTTTGCAATGTGATGCAAGAATGAAACCTATTAATTTCATCTTTAAATGAGATTTTTCTCTTTCCCCCGGGGTGTAGAATAGTTGGTGATTGAGTGTATTGTTAAAGCACTCTATTATGTGAAGTCACTAGTTCAAACCTCGACTTACCTTGTGTGTCACATGAGGGGTTGTGTTGGCATGTTTGGAGGTTATAGTGGTAGTAGCTGGATAACACAACCTCTTGTCATGTAGGTCCTGAATCTAGCTATGCTCCACCAAAATAAATGAGAATTCTTTGGAGATCGTAATTTTAGTCAAATTTTTCCATAGCTATGTCTCATAAAACAATTGATAAACACCATGGAATCACCCATTATTTGAAATTTATGTATACAATTCTCAATAGCTAGCATAAATACTAGTTTCATTACCATCAACTCTACTTTTGTTGTTAATACTTCTACCAATACCTGCCTTGAATTTTATATAGTGCGATTTTGACAAATAAAGAATCCCCCCAACTCCTCCCATAGAGGGCTCATCCTATGAAGCACCATAAAAAAATTCACATGATCCAAATTTGTCAATTTCTTCTACCACCACAATCCTAGGAGATTTTGTGTCCTTCATCTACTTGAAACTTCTAATTGTAGCTAAACTTTTTGGGGGGGGGTTAGACAACCAAAGTTTCTATCTATCCAAATCCCCCAAGCAACTATGAGAGGAAATATTTACATGGTCTAAAGGATAGGTTCTCACAACATTGAGTCAAGCATTCCTCACATACAATCCCTCCTAGTACATTCTTGGAATTCACCTATAATCTCTAAACTCCTCCAACAACCAGTATAACTATAGGCCAACATCCTCAGAAATTTTCATCACGTACCTGAAAAAGTGGGCACCTTCCAAGGCGCTTTGAGCTCCTTCATTGCATGTAGTACCAATTTGATAGTTTGTGCCTAAGAACTAACCACATAAAAAAAAATTAATGTACACTTGAATTTCCACACCAATTTGAACCACAATGCTTGTTCCTATAAACCATATTTTTCCTCAAGAGCAATATGTCCTACTTTGAGAGGCTTTCCTCACCCGGGATTTCTCTTTGACTGTATTTACATCTTCTTCCTGATCCTAATATCACCATATATTTTAGAGATGATCTATAAGATTCCAAAATCCTTCCCTTTCCACCCTCCAAACCAATTCTATTGGATAACAACCACTCTTGACTGAAGATAGATGAGTTTATAGGATCATATAATTGTGATAAATGGGCAGCCATGAGCTTGTTTTCTTATGTGGATTAATTCTTTATTTTCTTCAACACTTTGATTCAGACATCATACAACAAATACCAAACGCAACCAAATTGAAATAACTATGTAGATAAGTAAGTATGCACATCAACAAAACATATACCTTGAAACTCCCATATTGTGGAGAAAAACACCAACAAACAATTTTCCTTTATTGCATTAATAATGTAATATCACTTCACAAATATTCACCATGAATGTTTTTTCTTAAAGAACTTGCTAAGATGACTCTGACCTAACAAAAACCTACCCAAAAGACCTTGTCGAAATATTAATCTCTCTATATAAGTTGCCTCTATTGTTGATATACAACACTCTGAGCATGCTACTTTGGTAATGTTGTCTCTTTATCATTGATATGATCCTCTATTGCTTCTTCCTTAACCTGCATATCAAAAATTTTTTGAAGAGAGGGGTTGACCTCTTTTTATATAGGTTGAAGAGGAGAGAGGAAAGGCTCAAATAGTAACTTGTTTGCACGCTTTAATCATAACTCAAATCCATACTTTAGTTCAAACTTAGAAATAAACTTGATATTGGTTACAACTCAAAATTACAATTTAGTTCCAAAATAGAACTAGAATTGAGACCTATAATTTTTAGTTCAAAAATAGAACTAGACTTTGAGACTCTCCAAGACAATCAATATTACACTTTTAGTTCTGGAAAATAGAACTTATTCAAGACTTAATTACAAACCCAAATTATCATTACACTTTAGTTCTAAATAGAAATAGACTTAAGACTTCATTTACAACTAAACATTACACTTTTAGTTCAAAAACAGAACTAGAATTAAGACTTCAGATGCAACTCAACATTAAAGGCAAATCTGAAATTCTCTTCACATGGTGGATACGTTACACGCTCCAACGCATTCAGATCAATACATTGTATCATTTGTAACATTAGAGAGATATCGCCATTTCTATCTCATAGGAATTTTTATATTCAACCTAAATCTTGCTAGATATGCCTTGACTTTTGCTCTCTGGTTCACAAGGTTTGACTAGGTTCATAGAGGTTGTATGTTCCTCATGAATTTTGCACTAACTGCCTATGCTCATGTAGGTTGTGAATGCCTCCCACTTTGCACTAGACTATCTATGCTCACAAGGCCAGGCTATCTCCACTTTTTCATTAGACTAATATAGCATCTCAGTCATTCCGAAATAAGTTATTTGAATCACAGAGTTTGTATGTTCCCCTTGGCTTTTATCAATACCTCACAAGACCGGTTGATTCACCACCAAATCTCCCTGGCTAGCCTTAGGGTAGTTCATATGGCCTCTCATTGGAGAATGACTGATGTCATTAGTTCTAACACTTCCTCTCAACGAGGGAGTCATTCCCAACCACACCAAACTTTTCTCCTCACAAACCGCCTCGAGGTCATAGGGTTTGGTCGATATCGCCTACACTCAGCTTACAGCCATGTGTTGTAACTTTATGCTTTCTGTACCAAGTCTTGATGTAGGAAAATTTATGTCAATTTTTTCACCTGCCGCAGCCATCTGTTCTCTCTGCCAATTTATATAACTTTGATTATCACAATGAACTACCATCGTCTCGAGCTTGTCACAAAACAACCTATAAACCCCGAGCCATACTACTTCCTTTGCTAGCATCACTTGTTGCAATGTACTCACTTTGTTGTACTGCGTAATGGATCCTTGCTTCCATTGACCAAGAGATCATAGACATCTTTAAACCCAAGACTGAAGTACTTTTCATCCACCTGGGCTTCCTTGCCCAGTCAAAGATCCCAAGATACCCATGCAAATAAAAACACCACTAGATGCATATCCCACCATAAGTAATGGTCCCTCCCAGGTCTCTTAAGATGTTCTGCCACCTCTATTCTAACTTTGCCTACCATGAATGGACTCATTGCAATCACTGCATAGCATATATCTTACCTAGTGTGGATCATGTACATCATCGGGGATTCACCGCCTCTATACATGGTGGGGATCCACCAACCAACCCGTATCAAAATCCCTTCATGCATTTTCCTCAGGTTGGTAACCATCGAGTAGACATGATTTGCAACCATCATACCAAACCCTTTAGTACATCCACTGTATCTATGCCATAAATATATCTCCCTGTCTTTTCCACACTTTCAATCCTAGGAATTCAATGCATCAAGCCCTAAAGTCTCTTTTCATCCTCAATTTGCTGATCCCTCAACTAGGCTATTAGCCCTTCATCTCATATTATAGAGATCATCAACATACAGGATTATATAACAAGTTGGCTAACTCTTACCTTGAAGTAAAGATTTGCATCAACATCACTTTTGAAAGCCCAAGATTTTAAGAAAACCATCAATCATTACACCACAAACCTAGGAGCCTGCTTAAGACCATTAAGGCCTTCCTTAGCTTGCATTCATGAGTGTCTTTGTTATGCATTATAAAACCATCTAGTTGTTCCACAGTAATCTCATGTTCAATCTTACATTCAAGAATGTTGTTTTACATGATCCGATGTAACTTCCAACCAAGAATAACAAGCTAAAGAAATAATAGTTCAATGGAGGTATACCTGGATACAACAAAAAAAGTCTCTTTGTATTCGATTCCTTCTTTCCTCGAAAGTGAAGCCTCTAGCTAAAAACATTGCTTTGAACTTTTCCACACTTCCATCACCGTATTGTTTGATCTTATAGATCCATTTCAAGAACCACCACTTGTCTTTGTCTCAAAGACAATGTCCCAAATATTGTTCTTTATAATAGACATGTATTCCTTAAGAATGGTATCCTTCCATACTTGTAATTTTTTTGTCTCTTCAAATGAAGAAGGTTCGGCATCACTAATTCTCCTCATCGATACAACATAGCCTCCAAACCTATCAGGCTCCTCTTCCTTTCCCTGAAATTTTTTTGGGAGAAACTATCCTTTCTACTTCCTACACAATTTCTTTAATCCACCTCGGGCCCCTTTTGGTTGGAGGTTCTTCTAGAGTTCTTTCTAACACTTCAATGGGTTCTAGGGGATCACATTTGGCCCCTTCACAAGGTTCCTCCTTATCCTGGACATCATCTCTGACTCCCTTTCATTTTCTAAGAGGGGTGAAGCTCAAGGAACTCTCTTCTCTCGACTGCTGAAGCTTTTTGGATTTCTTAAATGTGGCTTCCCATGGAAAGTCACATCTCTCATACCTCTATTTGCCTAAGGACCCGGTACATAAATCATGTAAGCCTTGAAGTTCTCACCGTAATTCCACAAAACTTCCTCGAGGGTTCCATCTTGTCCCGCTTTTCCTGTGGGGACATGAATATACACATGACACCCAAATATCATTAGATTCCCTAATCATGTTTGATCCTTGAGAAGACCTCTCAGGAGTCTTGTCCTTCAAAAAAGCATGTGGACACCTGTTCTGAACATACATGCCAGTGGAGGTAGCTTATTCCCATAACGAATTTGGTAGATCATGGTCAAACAGCTGTTTTCAAGGTTCTACAAATAGTCTTGTTTTTAATTCTAAGCAACTCCATTTTGTTGAGGGTTATATGGCATAGCCAACTATCTCTGATTCCCGGGCCGACTCTGCAATCCTCAAACCGACATCTAAACTCTCATCCATTGTCTATCTTCCTAAGGGATTCATATGTGTTTCCCTGTCCGCTTTTCAATAAAGTCTTTATACTCTTTGTATTTATCAAATTTGTCACTTTTAGATTTAAGGAAGTATATCCAACATTTTCTTGAGTAATCAATCAATAAAATGACATAATACAAAAAACTGACTGAAAGAGGAGGGGAGATGACATGGGACCATATACATCAAAATGAACCACATCTAAGATTCCCCAGCTTTGTTGTCACTACTAGAAATGTTTTCTTTATATTTTTTCCCTAGCATGCATCCCTGGCAAATTTCATTTTTTATTAAGAGAAATAGAGGGTATGCCACATACCATGTTTCCTTTGTAGATCTAGAAGAGCTTTGTACAAAGATGTCCAAGTCTTTTGTGCCACAACTCCCTAGAGCTAGTCGCATCATAAGCCAATCCCTGAACTGACTGTCCTAACACAACGTACAATCCTCCACTACAATTTTCAATGGGTTATGATGTACTTAAATGGCTACCTTTAGCCCATATTAGTGTCTTCATGTCCTTGAATATCACCCAATACCTCTTGTCCCTGAGGGGCTTTCGTAACCACCAGGGATTCTTCTTGAGTCTTCGAACATATAATACTTCATCAATATGAAGTCTACCCCAAATACCAACTGAAAAGGAGATAGAGCCTACTCCCCTCTATCTTGTAACATTTTTCATCCCAGATCAACATACAGTAAAAGATTTTGTCTCGAAATCGTAGAGGATCTCCTTGTACCCTGTCAGGCGCTTTGATGCACCATTGTCTACTAACCAAGTTTTCTACCGAAAAATTTTGAACCGATAAGGCGTAAAACCAAGTAATACATTTTCTATTTCTTTCATTAGAAGGAATTTTTATTTCTTTTGATTCATCATCCCTCAACAATTGAGGCGTGATGTTTCCATTTCCTTGGATGTTTCTTTCTAAAACAACAATCTTTAGAAAAAATGACCCAATTTACTACAAATCTAAATTGATACATATAAGATTAAATTCTTTAGTTGTATCAATATTCTTGCCTTTAAATGTATCTTTAGTATTTATCTTCTTTTGAGAGTCTTTCTGGAAAGTTACTTTCTTCTTTCCTTTTGAATCTTGATGCTAATGCTGATTGCTCTTCTTTGTCTGGTTCGCTCGTGGTAGCAGTGTGATTCTCCTCTTGGAGGAAATCATGTCATAACCTCTCAAACGTAGGTTCAATCTCTCTCCCACTTACACCGGATAAGAAGGTCTCCCATGAAAGAAGACCACCAAAAATGTCCCGCACTAAATCATCATCATCCACCATCACCCCTGTGACCAAAAGATGACCTCTGATCTGGGCTATCCTAGAACAAAAAATATGCCATTGATTCATCTTTCTCAATCTTCAAATACTTAAGATTGTTCTTAAGTATCCTTCAGACCACTCATGTTTCTCATATAGATTCAACAAGGTATCCATACCATTAAGGGCCATTAACAAAGTCATTGAGGTATTATATTGTTTTTGATTGAGTCAAAGATGATTCAATTGGTCTTTGCTTGACTCTTCCTAAAGGTCATTCTTCCTACATTATTCATTGATTCCTCCACCACTGTGGTCACAAACAACTGAAGATCATGCTCCTACATATTTACATCCGGAGCTCTACACATTGAAGTTGAAACCTTTGAGCCTATCCTTTATTCTAATTGAAATGAGGGATGTCATGGACCTCATACACCTAGGGAAAAACCTAATCAGCCTCGCTGATCTACAATCCTAAGCTTTGATACTATGTTAAATTATGTTTGATTTCTTATGCATTAATTATTTTATTTTCAACACTTTGATTCTAGCTTAATAGAATTCAACAATACCATATCATAATCAAATGGAAATAACTATGTTGATAAGTAAGCATGTACATCAACAACACATATGCCTTGGGAAACCTCAGACAGGAGAAACCCCCAACAAACAATATTCTTTATTGCATTAATAATGTAAGATCACTTACAAAATATCCATTGATCCTGATTTTATGAACATAATGAAATGACTACAGATTTCATAATGGTGTTCTTACTACAAAATAAAAGAGATATAGTGAAACCGGTTTTCTATTCAATAAATAAAAATGAACCCAGAAATGCAAATGGAAACAAGCTTGTTGAATGGTGGCGGCTTATCTCCTCGAAGAGATGTGACTTGCCAGGACTCTTCTGCAAGAAGATGATTACAATGAGGATATGAAGACCTTTTACATTATTGCGGAATGTTAAAACCTAGACATCCAAAACTAACTCTAGAGATGAAGTCTAAAGGCATGCATTCCGGTAAGTTAGCACATCAAATCCCTCGGTCAACTTTGCATATGATCTTCAAGCTAGCATATATTAGGACCCCTGGGAAAGGAATCGCTGAGGAGATTTATTTTAGGCACAATATCAAAGAAACTACTATATTTCAAACCTATTTTCCTAAACGATCGCTTAGGGACTCCTCAACAACGGGTGAAATCGCTGTACAAAACACCAAAGTTCGCTTAAAACCGGCTTTGAGCCAGCTTGAAAAGGTGGTACACCGACATCCATATGGATCAATCCTCCTCCTTAGGAAACAAATGTACTGGTATCCATTGTTTTGAGTTCCCATCTGATGAGGAAATTTCTATCAATTTGGCCTGTGGTGAGCCACTTGCCTTGGTGCAGGAGTGCCCTGCTTTGGCGTTCCTGGAGCAAAGTCGGATCCCATACTGAAAGTGCCCTTGATCTATGTGTCGACAATATGATCATATTGGATGCCTGTTGTATGAAGCCCGGTTGAGCTCTATTGGTGTCAATTATTCCCCGCTTACTGAGGTGGTCCAATAATGGTGGGAAATAAGGGGCGAAGGAGATCCACGTTAAACACCGCCAAGGAAAAGAGGGCTGTTGATTAAAATAATTATCCCCATGGACTTGGTGATAGTGTACAACCCATAATCGAGTGGGAAAAGCTTCCGGCGTAAACTGTAAGGTGTTCTTCGCAAGTGAAACTAAACCTTGTCACCAAATCCTATGTGGCACTAGATGTTGATCATGGCATTGTTTGAACTTTGTCATTGAATTATAGTATATCCCTAACCTCGTTGGCGTATGTTTTGGATCCTCTCAATGAACCGGGCGGATTTGTCAACATCAGTTGGAGTAGGATTTGATTCAGTCGAGGTGACCACAAGTGGATGTGAAACATCTATGAGACCCAATGATTGGAATCCCAACCCCACATGAAAAAGGCTATGTCCAGTGGAGCTATGCAGGGCTCAGTTGTAGATATGTTGGACATAGGGAAGGCTCCTATCCCATGTGTGAGGGTGCTTAAAATTATACATGCGCAAGATATGAAAAATCATCTCGATTTACAACCCTGGGCTTGGGCCATCCGTCTGGGAGGGTGGAAGGTCATGGACGGCAGTTTGGTGTCCAAGAAGGGGACTG
The DNA here is from genome assembly GCA_010110895.2 of Picea sitchensis. NCBI lineage: Eukaryota > Viridiplantae > Streptophyta > Pinopsida > Pinales > Pinaceae > Picea > Picea sitchensis. The sequence goes on from SNQJ01S0064495.1 coordinate 47,850, forward strand.
CAGGTCTGACCGAATAAAATGAAACCAATTGTCCCTGACCAGATAATGGTTTGTGGGATTCCCAAATGTACCCGGACTGTCACAAAGAAGAGCCTGCTACCTCACCGGTGATGCCTTCTGCAAACCAACCATAATCACCATCTTAGAAAAGTTTTTCTATCAAACAACAATACAAAACAGCCATTTTCCCCTCAGCTTTTATGGACTCCGGGAGGTCCGGCATGTATTTCCCCATTGATATGGATTACCATGGCCTGTCAGAGTAGGAAGAGGGGTGTATAGGTTCTATTTCTTAGTGGTCAATTTGGCAACAACACAGGCAAGCAAGGTGACCTCGAGAGTATTGTTGGACCTCTCGTCAAGTTTCGGGCCAGAAATGTTTATGAAATGTTTATGTATCATCTCCACTATATTTTCGATGTCATGTCCCACCATCCCACTCTAGTGATTCTATCGCCTTCGTCATTGTTTGATAGAACACAAATATGGCCCAAATGACACAAATAACCCATCCCTAAGATGGAAATTATCAATAATCATATTGCACCCAACATTTGGTAGGTGGTATGGTGTCCTGGTCCTGCTCCATAGATTTTAAAGCCATCCAGAGGTCTCATGGTTGTAAAGAGTCTAGCACCATGGCGAGTGTCGGGATCAAGGTCTACTGAGGCAATCAACACGCAATTGGTGCTTATTGTTTTATACTTGATGTTGAGGTGGGAATTGTTGCAAGTATGTGGACCACTTGATAGCGGTCATTATGCAATTTTCCTTCTGCCTCCATGCATGAACTCCAATGACTTATGATCAATGTCAATGATTGTCTCCTTCCCAAGAAATGTAATGCCTCCACTGGCTAAAGATATGTGTACACAATGGAGTACATTTCTTTGTGGTAGGTAGGGTACTTAATTTACTGCATATGAAGCAGTCTCACTATGATAGGCCATGGGTGACCGTGTTGAGTGAGAAATAAACATACAACATAGTCGAATGCATCAACCTCAATATCAAAAATTTGTTGCAGATTGGGTAAGTAGAGTACTGGAGCTGAGAACAAGCGATGTTTCAAATCATCGAATGTTTGTTGTTGGGACCGACCCCATGCAAATTTCTCCTTACCACTCATAAAGTTTCATTTATTATTAGGTTACTTTTCAATTCATCAGATAACAATAGCATGTACATGATCACTAAGAGAAACACAATCACAGAGTACACAAGAATTTATCCTCGAAACCCCTCAAGGGAAGAAAACCCAAAAAAAATTCCAATATGATAAATAATACAATGCCAAGATAACTTAAACTGCATAACAGAGAATATCCAATGACCTAGGAACACGCCTCTCTTCCCTTCTTCTAAGAATCAACCCGTACCTTCCAAAACTTCATAACTAGATGAGTGAGTTGTTGTGTGTCTAAATGATGCGCTGGCCTCTCTTATTTATTTATACAATTATGGCACGGGTGGAAGTGTCTCTTCACCGGAAGGGTCGAATTCTTCTTTTGGGTGGTTATACCACCTTTAATATATTCTAGGGCCTCTTTAATATATTATGGGGCCAACTTCTTTTTCTTTCTAGCCTTATTACATTAGGGGTTTCACTCCAACTGCAAAGGGGATTTGTCAATTAATGATTGATATGATCAATCCACAAAAAGGGGATTGGATCTAATCAATAATAAATATATTTCATTCTTATCCACAAAAAGGAATAAGAATATTCTCAGCTACAATATTTTAACACTCCTCTTAACAAGAAGGATATTCTTTATCTTTGATAGGTCACTGGATATCATCATCAACTAGGTAGCGCATCTACTGGATAACATCTTCAACTGGGAAACATCATCAATCGGGTAACATCATCAACTTGGATCATCAACTCGATAACAGGAGGCATCAATATCTTCCACTTCTGGTTACCCAACATCATGATCACCAACGGCATATCTATAAATCATCTAAGTTTTGTTCTCTATCTCTTTATGCTAAGATACTCTTCTTTCTTCGCCTCATAAGATATTTTGTTCTGTCTTCACACGTATGATATCTTATCTTCATACATAATATGTCCTATGAGTTTTTCCATTCCTTTATGTTCTCCTTCTTTGTAGTCATCTATCTCACCCATTCACTAGGGGAGGATTACTACTACCATAGCTTCACTCTAGTCATCCCACATGAACTAGAGAAGCTAAGATGCTATTCTGGGAAATACTAGACTCCCTTCCATGATACACGCAAGATCACAACACAAAACTCATTAGGCCAACTAATCCATTCCACATGGTCAAGGTTTTGTTCCAGGCTACTCAATCATTGGACAGAGGAGAGTATCTGCCTGCTGCCCTTTGGAGAAACATCCATATTCCTCTACGAGGGTGGTCACACCCTCTCTAAGGAGGGTATTAGCATGTCCCTAGAGTATCCAAAATTCAACACTTGGACAGAGTCCAAAATTGGAAAATTTCTCATTCCCCTACTCTACGAAGGTCTAACACCATGGGATTGCTCCATTCCCTTTCTCTAATGGGTTTCCTTCTCTATGAAGGCCTAGCTATGGGATCTAAAAAAATCTCATGGTCCAAAATATTTCAGGAGTAGCATGGTATTATACCATGCTACCCATTTGTTGGGAACCATCCATTTGTTTTCCTAAACTGCACTAAATCATGATCCTCCATTTCAAACTCAGAGACATAGCTCCCTCCTGCACCAAACTAAGAGATTCTAATCACCATCCTTGAAGTTTTCCTCTGTAATATCTTGGGTGCCTCTTGAGTTCGAACATTTCTTTTTTGACTTCATACTGGATCAATTTGTTCCCTTTGCATATATAATAATGGTTCTGGATAAACTTGTAGTTATTTGCATCTCATCCACTATATCTAAGTATCCATCTTTTTCTTCATCTTGGACATTTCTGTTCTGCATCTTTAAGAGCCTCATGCTCCTATATAATTTGCTTCCGATATTGTCCTATTCACTTAACTCACACCATATCATACTTCCTTCTTGTGTTGTCTAACTTTTTCAAGTCACGGAATAAGTTATTTCTTCCTAGACTTGTAAACTTACTTACAACATGATTTCTTTGTCACTCTCATAAGTGATCATACATGAAATAAATATGTTATCTCTTTTTTTCATCCTCTTCTTGATACTTCCTTCATAAGTCCACATAGACACTGAAATAAACGGTAGGTTAATTCACATTCTCACAAAATCTAACTTGTAATGATAAAATATTGAAGTAAACAAGACAATTAAAATAAACATGAATACTTATCTTTAGTTTTTACGTTGGGAGGCTTCATGGACTCCACCATCTGCTATCTTTCTTCAAATCAACCATCTTCAACTTAAAGTGCATAATCCTTAATTTATGCTAAAGCTTTTTTTGAGGGAGGAGATTCCTCTTCCTCTGCTACATGTGCTTGATGCTTTATTTTCCTTTTTCCTTGAGGACAGTCATAGAAAAAAGTGTCCCAACTTTGACAATTGTAGCATCTGATATTTGAAATATCTTTCTTCTTATATGGAACTCTTACATGAAAGGCTTTGTCGCTCCTTCAAGGAACTTTCTTTGTTCTTTGAACTGTAAGAGATTCCTCATCAACAATTAATCTCTTTGTTGGTCGTCAGTGATCCTTACTAACCGGGACATGATTTTCTTTGATTTCTTTTCATTCTTCTTATGTCGGGTCTTTGCTCGCCTAATCAAGTTCCTCGTACACCCACTGTAATATGTTCTAGGAGATCATTCTCACCTAGAATCATTCACTGGCAACTTATGCTTCCAAGATCTCAAGTTTCTATATCCTTCCAGCCCATCTTCTACCCTCATGTTGGTGTAGCGCCATTGTTTCTTGGTAGAAACTCCTAGTCTCTCCCAAGAAATATTTAAAAATCAAATTTCTTGACTGGTGTTAAACTCGGCCAAAAGATATGTTGGACCTGAGGCTAGTATGTCGGTAATAGCCAGATTTCAGTAATCCAATTTTACCCTCAAACTTGATTTATGCATTTCTGACTGGTGCTTCCTGCTTTCCTCGGTACTTTTGGTACTCCGGTTTTCTGGTATTCTAAGACTTTCAGGAAAACTAGGGTTTCAATTTCTCGAGATCTAGCCAATCGAAAACGTATACCGGTGATGCCAAATTCCTTTTGAGGTACACCCTAGATGGATTTAGCTGAAACCTCTTCAATAAAATCCCTAATTTTGCTGCACGAACAACAAGGACGCTTTTCTTTTTCCGCGGAAAGATGCTCTCTTCACTTTAGCTCTTAAACCATGTTAAGTTTCGCTATTATTAGGTTACTTTCAATTCTCTAGATAACAATAGCATAGACATGATCATTAAGAGAAACATTAACTACAAGAGTACAAGCATTTATTCCTGGAAACCTCCTGGTGGGAAGAAAACCAAGTAAAACTTCCTTAATATAGATAGCTTAATACAATGCCAAGATAATGAACTGTATTAACAAAGAATATCCAACATCGAAAGCAACACGCCTCTCTCTTCCTTCTTCCAAAACCAAAGAATTCAGCTTCCTTCAAAACTTATGCACTAGATGAGTGAGATGAGGTAGGTTCAAAATGAGGCTAATTTCTATTTATACACCGAACGTGTGGAAGGTTCTCTAGCAGGTCGACTTCTTGTGGGTGGCTATAACCACCCTTTAATACATATTCTAGTCCCTTTTAATATATTATGGGGCCGACTTTATTTATCCTATTACAATTAGGGTTTGACCAACTGCAAAGGATTTCCACCATGGGACCAACATGATTAATCATAAAGGGGATTTGTTAATTGTAATGACCAAATCAATAGATAAATATATTTATCTTTATCCACAAAAGGGGATAAGTAAATGGCTCGCCATCAATATTTTAACAACCACCACCCTTGTTTATTTGGTCGAGGGCCCATGCACATGGGAGAATCCCAACATGAACCCGCTAGAGAAATTGGCAAGGCCCAAGAAGCTCTTAAAGCCTGAGTGTGGTTAATGCCAATACCTAATGACTTGATCTTGGCTAGATCCATGTACCATGTTGATCAACATTGTATCTTAGGTAATGGACCCTTTCCATGCCGGAGGAGCATTTTTCAAAGTTGGCTTATAGCTTGTGATGTCGCAGGGTGTGCAGAACCCATCGAATATGCTGCAAGTGTTTTGCCTGTAGTCTTGTTGTAAATGAGAATGTCATCTGCATACACACTACAAAAAGCAGGAATGGTCATAGGATATCATCCATCATCCCTACACAGTGGTTGGCATTTGTCAAGCCCAAAGGCATGACAAACCATTCAAAAGGCCTTCCTTCGACTTGAAAGCGATCTTTCATACATCTGTCTATTCTATCTGGACCTAGTGGTGTTTCTAATTTCCATCAACTTAACAGCTACTTCAATTCCATGAGCTGATCAAGGAGGTCATTTATCCGGGAATCAAAAATCGCTTTTGAATGATTCCATTCGCAGCTCCTAACGCGCATTTGTCTGGGTTCCATCTTTCTGGCAAAAATTACAAAGACGATCAAGTCTCCGCAAGGTGATGAGTTGGGATGGATGTGCCCTCAGGGAGATATTCCTGCTACGGTCGCTTGATTTCATTTCAATGTAGTTTACACGTACCCATTGGGTGGACATCGATGGGGTGCTTTGACCGGCAGCAAGTGAGGTTCTAGGTGGAGGGGAGAGGTGTTATATCCAGTATTCTCTTCCACGAATTTATCTACTTGCTTTTTTTAGGTAGAGAGACTCATTACAAGAGACCTTTGATGTGGATGTGATCTTTTGCCATTTTGAGATGTAATCAAGTAGCATAAACTTCCGGCTCCCTGAGAGATGACCCTTCCCATATCGCTATATCAAGGGAATAGCACTAGGTGGGACTACCCGTGTATCCCGCATACTTTGTTCAAAGTACACAATAATTTACAAGCGTCTAGACTCATATATATATGATGTTCTATAAATAAGGTTGGCCCAGTAAAGAACATCACAAAATCTGAGAGGAGAAATATCACACAATACCTCATCTTTACAAGGGCTTTGACGTTGAACGCCGCTTCCAGATCGCTATTGATGCGGAGATCGCCTCCTTGGTAGAGCCATCCAATGGTGGCTGTAGTGGTATTGTCACAACTGCTCATCATGGAAGACCTTTGCCGAGATGAGGTCTTCATACCGCTATCAACGGATGAAGTAAAATGTTGCCTTCAACCCATACGGTGTCGAAGAAGTGCTCTTTCTATGGTTCTCACCTGCTCCACCAGTCGTAGCTTGCGGTAGCAATGGTAGCACTATGTTATGTGTCACGATCCCTGCCTCTCCCTTTCTAGTTCGCCCGGCCTGTAATCGCATCTAATTCGTAGGTTCTCACTCTCGCCACTCAACATTTCTTTGAGCCGGGCATTGCCAGCAGCAGTGCTAAGGGATCTTGCGGAATTCGCACCAATTTCCATCTTTGTCTTCCCAATGTCTGTGCTTTCTATGCTATTCAACTAGTTGTCCATATACCCATATTGCTCTATCCTTTGTCTCTATGGGTTGGGCTTCTTTCTAGTTTTGTTGTGCTGGGTTCCTCAGCCCAAATTTTCACGCCTTTTGTTTGAGCTTCAACATTTGATCGATATATCAGAAATACCTAGCATGAGATGGGAATTCCATTTCATCTAAATGTATATATGCGTAGCACTGACGATACTTGAGCACCCGGGGATGTCGCTCAATCATTGATACCCAGCCTTTGCGCGTAAGATATGGAAGATATTTAGAGTCCGCACCGCTTGGTCTCTTTCTTTCCATAGCGTGGTCCATTTAGTATACAAGTAGTCACAAATTCCGACATGGTAGTATTGATCCTTAATAACATCCCTGGCGATTCCAAGGTGGTCGCTGACACCTCCAAATAATGGTTCCGGCGTTTCCTTTTTTCTCACGTAAAGTTTCCCACCAATCTTTGACATGGGGAACGGCTTCTGAGGAGTGCAAAGTAATATTTTCTCTATTAAAAAAAAAAAAAAAAAAAAAAACCCTTCTAGTAGATTCAACCACTTGGTTACATGTAGTCTGCGCCTATCCGACCTTCAAATATAGGAATATCAAGTTTATTTGTACCTTTAAGGGGGATACACCTCCGCTCGAGGAAGATATGTCACCTATTGGAAGTCGTTGAATGATTTGTGCAAAACTATCAATCATATCGCTCCTCATGCGAGGGATTCTCACCGCTTGAAAGTGATCTCTTGTCCTATCATCATCTCTTTATTTTCTCCCCGCCCATGAGTAAATGCTTTGGCATGCGGTGAGATTTTGTCCTCAAGAGAATGCTCTAGACCCAACTCTCTTGTACTTTGACCCTGCTTAGACATGCATTAAAACGGTGCGAACAGATCAGCTCATACCACTGATCCGATTTATGAGCGTAAATAAAATGAATGGTTGTATTATTAATGTGTGCTTAACACAAAATAACAAAGATACGTGAAAATTGTTTTCTGCCCAACGAAATAAGTTGAAATTGTAAAATGCAAATAAAATAAGTTTGTTGGAATGGTGCTTTTATCTCTCGAGAAGAGATGCGACGTTGCAACTCATTCTGCAGAAGATGATTACAATGAGTAAAGGCATTTTTTTACACAAGGAAATGCCAAAACCCTAGACATCCAAAACCTAACCCTAGAGAGATGAAGTGCCAAAAGTCATGGGCCCCGTTGGGGTAAGTTAGAAAATTAACTTCTCATGGTTGTAACTTTTTTTCATACGATATTTGTTTTATGCATATGATAGCTCGTTGGAAAGGTATCATTTAGGAAATTCATTTTAGGAGAAATAACAAAATCATTTTCATATTGCAAACCTGTTTTCCCAAAACAAACATCATTTAGGGCCATTTTAAGGCCCTAAAAAAAATTATTATTATTAAAAAAAAAAAAAAAAAAAAAAATTGTTTTGAGCTAGTTGGAAAAGGTATGGCCACCTATATCCATTTGGACCAATCCACCATGAATTTTCTACCTAAAGAGATTTCCAAGGTGACTCTAACCTGACAAAGACATAAAACCTTTGAAATACTCCTCTAATATGTTGCATTTATTGTTGATATACAACATTGATATGTTGCTTTGGTATGTTTCCTTTTTATCACTGATATGCACCTATATTGCTTCACCCTTAACCTACATATAAAAACTGTGTTGAAGAGATATATAGGTTGAAGAGGAGAAGAGGAGAGGCTCAGAATAGTAACTTGTTTTCATGCTTTAATCATAACCCAACTTCATAATTTAGTTCTAACTAGACTTGAGACTGCATACCCTAGTTCAAAAATAGAACTAGACTTGAGACTCTACAACTCAAAGACACACTTTTAGTTCAAAAAATAGAACTCTGACTTGAGACCTGGTATACTTTAGTTTTAATAGAACTAGAGTTGAGACTTCAAGCATAACTCAACATTATACCTTAGTTCTAAAATAGAACTAGACTTAAGACTTTAGTTACAACTCAACATTACACTTCACTAGAACTAGACTGTAAGACTCTCAGCTACAACCCAACATTGCTAATACACTTTAGTTCTAAAATAGAACTTAGACTTAAGACTTCAGTTACAACTCAACATTACAAGGCAATTCAAAATTCTCTTCATGGTGGATAATGTTACATGTGCCAACGCACTAGAGCAATACATTTATATCATTTGCAATATTAGGAATATTGTTTGTTTCTAGATCGTAGGAATTTTATATTCAACCTAACTTTTGCTAGATGCCTTGACTTTTGCTTATGGCTCATAAAGCTTGACTAGGCTCACAGAGGTTGTATGTTCCCCCTGACTTTTGCACTAGTTTGTCTATGCTCATAGAGGTTGTACGTTCCCCTTGACTTTTGCACTAGATTTTTTATGCTCATAGAGGTTGTACGTTCCCCCTGACTTTTTCATTAGACTTACATAGCATCTCATTCATCCTGACTTTTGGTTTGACTCATAGAGGTTGTACGTTCCCCCTAGATTTTGTCAATTTATCAAAAGACTGGTTAATTCTCCAAATATCCCTAGCTAGCCTCAGGATGGCCCATATGGCCTCTCATTGGAGAATGATTGTCGATGT
>SNQJ01S0064496.1:11529-38761 GCA_010110895.2 Picea sitchensis
CCATTTCAATTTCATGATAAAAATGAATCAATTAATTAACAAATACCTGCAATCTTCTGAATCTTGATCCGAACACATGCGTCATCCACCAGAAAGGTGATATATAGTGATCCAGTTCTTTTAATTAGTGTTTCTCCATGAATAGCTTCCTCTCCATCTACAATACGTTCATCTCCAGAGTCATGTGGAGTCCTAGGCTCCAGCTCATCATGCTCCAATGTGTCATGCCGATCAACATCAGTGCCCTCATCAATGGATTCGAGGGGAACCTTAGGAGGGTAAAAAATCCTCATTTGTACTTTGCTTTGTCGACTTTTTGTTGCATTGGACCATCACTACAAAAAATTCTGGGGCACGGGGTTTAAAGAATCCTACAAACGAAAAAATTTACTTTATCAGATCATATAGAAAATATAAAACAAAAAAACAGATATGAAATTGTCATAGTTGATAAAAATATGTGAAGATGCCACTTACCCCAAAATTTCTTATTAGATTTTGTAGCTCTACAACTCTTGCCATGTCCTCCTGTGTCACGGGTCTTTTGTGAATCAAAGGTAGATATTCTATGTTTTCCTTCTTCAAGGCCTTCACGACAGTTTCTATTGGGGCAGTGGAATAAAATATTTCATCCTCAAGCTCCTCATCGTCCAAATCAATTGTACTGGACTAAAAAAATCAAACAATAAATGAAATTAAAATAATTTTAACATCAATTGTTTTTAGATATTGTAATCAAATTCAGTTATTATTAAGTACTAATAGTTACCTGATGTTTATGTGCGAATGATGAATTCCCACAGTCACCTTGCTTTGATCTACTATGAGTGGGTGACTTCCCACGGTGACCATGCCACAATACATTAATGAATAAAATTAATGAGATGAACTTTAACATTTGATAAATTTAGTTATTGTAGTCATAAGTTGTTACTATATTTAACATTTACCTACTAATGCAGAGTGGGTGCCTTTCCACAGTCACCCTAGATAGATGTAGTGTGTGAGTTTCCACTGTCACCCTGGACAGATGTTGACACAATAAATCAATCAACAAAAGTTATGAAATTCACATGTAACATTAAAAAAATGAAATATTGCAGTAATATCATAAAATAAATAATGAAATTTTAGAAATTTAGTTGTTGTAATCATAAGTTGTTACTATATTTAACATTTACCTGATGAGGTACAACGAGTTCCTTTCCATAGTCACCCTGGATAGATGTAGCATGTGATTTTCCATGATCACCCAGGACAGATGTAGCATGTGATTTTTCACGGTCACCCTAGACAAATGTTGACACAATAAATTAATCAACAAAAGTTATGAAAGTAATTATAACATTAAAAAAATGAGATATTGCAGTAATATCAGAAAATAAATAATGAAAAATGAAATATATGCTGTAAAAAATTGAAATATTGTAGCGATAAATTATAACAATGATTGATCAAAGGTTGAGTTGAGTGGTATGTAATATATTTACCCCCATAGCCGCACTCGCTCCAACTATTCGATTTAAGTTGTAATCGATCAACAACTCTTCACCTGAAACTATTGTTTTTGTTGCACATACACATATATGATTTCTTTCGCGTCCCTCAAACATGAAATTCGGTTGTTTAGTTGTTGCCACTTGTCTTGTACTATTTTTAAATCCCATAATGTTTCCAGCATATTTTGGCATTCCATCAATATACATAGTCTCCCCTTTATTTTGATTGTTATCTACTAGTTGTATATAATTTGTGGCAACTTTGTATCTCCGCATACTTCACGTATATTGGACCAACATCAACTAGTGATTGTATTTGTATAATGGTTCGACATACTCCATCAATTCAGTTATAGTACCATAGCCGACTTTTATGCCATCCATCGAAAATAACCCCAATCCATGTAAGGACGAAGGAGCAATGTGATGCATCCTCCCACTGACGAAAAAATCTGTGTCCACTTCAGGTAGCTCCTTAGGTACCCATCATTGAACTAGAAGTCTATACCTCAAGAGAAACTTAATTTCACCTATTCTCTCAACATCATAATTACATGAACCTCCATTGGAAACAAAAAATTGCATGCGTATACAAAATCTTTTCCTTACCTTTTCAAATCTAGTTGATCTAGAACCGGTAGATATAGTACAACACGTCTTACTTTCAACCTTTCGAATAATATCTTGATCATCACTCGAGGAAGATAGATATGATAGATACCTATTTGGTGGTACCTAAACTCGTTAAAACGAGAAGATAAGTTATTGTGCGAATATAAGTTTGTGCTACCAACACTCGAAAAATGAGAAGATAAGTTAGCGAGCAAATATTCAGGGAACCCATATTTTGCTTGGAGAATATAATTGATTCTATTGTATTTAAGAAACTTATTTGGGTCCTTGTTTACTTGATTCATATCATATTTGGCATCTCATTATTGTTATCTTGGTATGCTTTGGGGTGTGAGTCTTCTCTTTTATATAATGGCCTAGATTTTAAGATTTGTGAAAACCATGGAAGAATTTAAGATGAAAAAGGTTCTTGGTGACCCTCAAAGGCACCCAATCATTTAAATTCCTCTTCTAATCAAGGTTGAATGACAAATCTTACAATCTAGGCCATTCTTGAATACAAAATCAATTCCATACTTAGCCTTATCAGAACTTGTGTTATACCTTCATTTAATTCTTATTTTCTTTCAGACAATAGATATGTCAAAACATGTTATTGAATAACTTTAAGAGTTCAACAAGGCTTTCCTAATTCTTGACACATTGTTCAATACTTCCCTAATTGACTTCTTATAATAAGGTATCTTTTATGAAATTAGCTTCTTCATAACTTGAGGGTCTTCACTCTTCTTATGACATCCATTTGTACCTCTCATTTTCATACACATTTTTATAATCAAGTGAATGAGAAGTGTATGAAATTCATTAGGAGGTGTATGAAATTCATGAGCAAAATGTATTTACTAGAGGACACACCATTGCAGAAACCATATGGCATTATGTAATCCACTGCCAACTGTGAAACCATCTACTGAGATTTTTGTTTCTTTTGAGCAACCAATGGAGTGAAGGGATATTCAAAACTATATACTATATTAGAGGGTGAGGGTTGAATGTCCTTGAATATTGTATCATTTCTTGTGATCCATATACCCCATAGGATGTGCAGGGGAAGGGGAATCAAGTGTTTTCAGGTTCCTCTATTTTTAAACCATTCATTCCAAGCCTATTCCAATGACTCTCTTTCCTATTATCCACTAAAACACAAGGTATTTAAAACACCATGTACTTTACATGTGAAATTATTTTTGTGAAACATGTGATTGGTTGTCTTAGCATTTTCTCTAGATAAAGCATAGAAGCTAGGACCTTTCCATCCACTTCATAGAAATGTATCCCATGCCAATATTCCACTATTCAAGTGCGTCATGTGAATATATCTACTCTTGGACAAGATATTGGTTTCCATAGGTCACACCACCACCAAGGGGGGTCCTCTATATCCTACTTGGGAAATGTTTCCCTATATCCCAAATGAAGTGAATTACTTCCTCCAATTAAATTTCTTACCCATATGAGCACATCCTCCCTATCGGTCAATAAAATCATTGCAGAGATTAAATTTGACATATATTGGTTCTAGATGGATGCTTGTGGCTCTACGACATAAAATTCCCCAACCTCTTTCCAACCATAGTGCCACCACAATCCTATATTATTACCATGAGCATCTTCATAAGTTACCACATTCATTTGTTGGAAAAGGTTAACCATATGATCCAAAAATATGTTTGTTGCTTGGATGCCAACCATGTACCACATCTCTTCTAATGTATATATCCTTGCTATCACTAGGGTCCTAGGCCAAGTATGCACCAATAATGTCAAATATTCTAACCAAGGCTTGCTAGAAGTGGGATCAAAATGTTTGATTTTATGGATGAAATCAAATCCAATCCATTAATGAATTTGTTTCAATGTATTTTTTCCATAGGATCTTCTACTAAAAAACATTTTGTGTGATTAGACCCCATAATCCATTTGTTTCCAATTATTTTGAGAAATTTGTAAGGTTTTTGAGAACCCATCGTCCATCATATTGTTTCCTATATATTATTTCCAACTTGATTAATTCCATACTTGTGGTCTCCTTGTTACTAGACTAAAGGAAGTTTAAGCTTAATTTCTAGATCTTTGTAATCATATCCTTGGGAAGAGTTGTTAGAGATAACCATTGTACTAGTATTGCCTCTAGTATACTCTTTATAAATACCAACTTGCCAGTAAGTGATATCCACTTGTTGCACAATAAACTAATAGGCCTTTGGAGTTTGTCATAGAGCCAAAAGTTGTGCCTAAATTGGTAGTCATTTTATTTAGTATAGAAACCAAGATATATAATACAATTTTAAAAGGGTTGTAGGGTGAAAGGTAGGAAGCAAAGTATCATGTTATGAATAGATTCAAAAAAATGTTGGAAATAAATGGATGATGTCCACAATTTTATTTCCATGTCGATGTTTGGGGAGAAAAAATTTAAGGTTCTATCTATACATTTGGCTTCTTAGATAGTTCTATTTCCAAATATGAGGTGTTATCCATAAAAATAATGTTTGTTATGTATAAGCCATCGAAAATTTTAATCCCTTTAGGCCCTCCAACCACATACTCATGGTTTATATGCCAACTTAGATTTTTTGTGATGATGGAAAATAAAAGTAGGGATACTAGGGTATATTTGTTCTTTATGGTATGTATTGACCCCTGGGATACTCCAATGGCATCTTAAAGTTTCTAGTTTTCATGAAAAATAAACTATTGATTTAAGCATGTGAGGCTAAAACCTACTTGTGTGAGAAAAAGTCTCAAGTAAAGATAATTTGATTTGTCGAAAAACTTGGAGTGGTGAATCTTAAGGAGAAAGGAAGATCTATACTTTTTCTTGATGGTATGTATTTCCACCTAGGCTATTCCAATGGCATATTGAATTTTGTAGTTGTCATGAAAACTAAACTATTGATGGGATATATGGGTAGAGATGATAGGTTTGAGCTTGGAAACTATAATTATTTTATATTATTTTGTATATGCAATTAGAAAAATATATTAGACGGCAATGCTCATAATAAGAAGGGTTAAGTCTCATCCTTCATAATATAAGTAATGCATGTAGTATTAATGGAGCATGTATTTTACCTAAGCATTATTATTCCTCCACCATTATGAACAATTCCTTGGCTATGAGATCCCTGAAAGCTCGTTATAAATCCATGAGCCATTCATCTAGCATGTGGCTATCCATCTAGCATGTGGGCCTTTTTCGATTGAAATGATTCCAATATTTCTAGTAGCTCCACTTTTGTGATAGGCTTCATCAAAGCTTCATTTTCTACATCGTCTAGGAATCCATTAGAAATGGAGGTAGATGCCATGATTTCTAGATGTTTTCTCTTGGGTGCTCTAAGTATAACTTTTTGTAATGAACCTCAATTGTGAAAGTATTGTGTTGAATTCCATGCATTATGACAATTTCCATCAAATATTTTTCATATGGTGTTATGTTTTCTTCAAAAGAATGCCTTGCAATCGAAAATTTTGGTTTTTTAATTGCACCCCTTGTCAACCAATTTATTCTACTCTTTATGTGCTATTTGGACTCTTTTCATGCCCTTAATATGGCATGGATCACCTCTTCGTGGAAATCCTCTTCATGGTAAGTTTCAGAGGGTGTGGTGATCCTTAGATCCTCAACATTTAATAGATCCACATATGCTTACTTGAAAGGATTTTTTCCCAATCCTTGGAAAGATTTTTAACCTTCATAAAGTTCCTCAGAAAGCTAGACATTGCGAGTTCCTCTTGTTATAATGATATTTCAATGTAGTTTTTCTTTCTGAGTTCCTAAAATCCTCATGTGAGAGCTAGTGTGGGTTGAATTTAAATGAGGATGGGAGTTTATGTTCACCAATGGATCATTCAAGTAGTATGTGGTTGTGATTAGATAGAGCCTCCTTCAAGGTTGAATCTCTATATGTACCAACTCTCATGATTAATGCCTCCTTAATAAAAACCCTACCAAGTTGCTTTGAGATGATATTTTGACCAATGTTGTGATTTGTCCAGAGAGGTTCTATATTTAGAGGTTGATCTGCATCTACAAGTGGTTTCATTCCATAATATGCACACAATAGTTTTCTATTGGATTAGATTGAGCATGTGTACCCTATATTTATATGTGACAATTAATGAATTTGAAATCATCCCCCATGATGACGTGGGGCATGCATATCATATTAAAGTTTCTCATCTCTATCCATAAGATTTTTCATCCATGGGATCAATGGTCCATAGTAGTTCAGTACATCCAATTCAAAATTCAATTTCTCAAGCATAAAGTTTCTAGAATGTGATGAGGGTTAAATAATGGTAAGAACAAACCATAGATGAGTTCCACCCCATAGTCAAACCTCCTAACTTCCGTAGTGACATGACTACCAAAATGGCCAATGTGACAATTGTTTCTTTAGTAATTTTAAACATGTGTTTGTGTGCACAGAGTTTCTTGTATTAGTAGGAGGCTAGATTTATTTTTTATGAACACCCACTTTAGCGATTAGTTTTAGACTAGACCATAAAACCTAACATTGAAGGAGAGAATATTCTTTAGGGAACCCTTTGGGCGTTGCTCTAATAAGGTCCCTAGATATAGTCAATTGTTTTTGTTTGACTATTCTTTTTTAATTTTCTTTTGTATGGGACAATATAGTGCACCCAAGTTTAGTTGGAATGAGAGAAATGCCCATCGATGCTTCAAACCCATCTATCTAAAGTTGTGCTTCATGGGATTGTGACCTTGTCTAGATTTGATATGTTGTAGATGGCGTTGCCTTGGATCCACTAGGATTCCTACAATGTGAAGGGCATGCATGGTATTTTTGTACGGGGGAGGAGTCATGTAAGTAGATTTTGTAAGGTGGATTTTATTAATTTTGTTAAGGGGATTTTTGTGGGGGGGGAGGAGTTATGTAAGTAGATTTTGTAGGGTGAGAGAGATTTTGTAGTTCCTTTTCCATATGCACACAAAACCTAGTGCTTTTAGAAACCTTTAACTATAAAAGGAAGAAATCGAAAAAAAATACCAATTTCAGCGACGAAATGTTCGACCTAGTCCTTCTCCGTCTCTGTCGCTCCTTCTCCTTATCTTGGCCTAGCTCCTTCAACTCCTCCTTCTCGTTCTTGGCCTAGATCCTCCTCCTTCTCTGTCTCTTTCTCTACATGACGATTGTCTCTTGGAATGACATGGGCTTCCTTCTCCTTCTCTATCTTTGTCTCTGCTCTCGACGCTTGTGATATCTTGGAATGATGCGGGAAGGGTGTGGAATGACCATGCCTGGGTGTGGAATGACCATGCAGGGGTGTGTAATGACCGCACAAGGATGTGGAATGACCGCGCAAGGGTGTGGAATGACCATGCATGGGTGTGGAATGACCGCCTGTGATATCTTGGAATGAACTCTTGGTAGGTTGGGTGTGGAATGACCGCGCGCAGGGTGTGGCCAGTTGGAGCTTGTTTGAATTTCATTTTTTTTTTAATTAATATATATTAAAAATTGTTTTTATTTTTTATGTTTTTTATTTTAATTAATATATATTATAAAATTATTTTTTATATAATTAATATATATATATATATATACCACGACAATGACAATGATGACGATGATGACAATGATGATGGTGATGATGAAGATGATGATGATGATGATGAAGATGATGATGATGATGACAATACTGATTATTGGTGGTTACAATGACGATGAAGATGATGATGATTTCAATGATCACACCAATGACGATATGGTGATGATGATCATGGAAATGGAAATGATGATGTTGATGACATTAAGGAGTGTGTCATTTGTGAACTGGGAGTGGTTAATTTCCTTCACCCCTCTCACTATATATATATATATACATACAATGGCAATGGTGATGAAGAATATGACGATGATGACAATGGCGATTATTGGTGGTTACAATGGAGATGAATTGAATATGATGATGATGTTGATGACAATAAGGAGCATGTCATTTGTGAATCGAGAGTGGTTAATTTCCTTCACCCCTCTCACTATTTTAATTCCCATTAGGTTCCAATACATGATGATAATACCATATTTAATTATCCCACCATTATGATTTTGACAGCCAAACTATGGAACCTAAACTACCCTTCAAAAACTTCCCTACCATTTCTAGCATATTACTTCCTTCTATCTTTGTTTTCTAGAGGAGATGAATGTTTGGTTTATTTTCTCTTATAATTTCTCTTAATGTTTCCTTATTTTCCACATTACCCATTCCTTTGTATTTCCAATACATAACCTTCATCATTTACTGGATTGCAATTTGGTACAATTTCCAAATGTATTTTCTATAGCTGGTTGAGAGAACAAATTGTGTTTGGCCTAGTTGTTATTGCCTATCTCTTTTCATTATTAGTTTTGTGTCCAATTTTTTGTTGTGATTTTTCCATTTCTCTGTAATTATCCTCCTATTGATGATGAACATTGATCCTTGAATAGAAAGAGTTTTTGTTGTCACCTAAAAAGGCTCACTACCCAAAAATTTCCCTTTTACCTATGGGGTCCACCTCGGGCCAAATTTTGCAAATCAACTAAATAATATATTTGAATGTAGGAAGTGAATCACACATGTTTAGTGGGTTCATTGATCATGTTGGATCTAAAAGAACCCAATTCAAAATTTCAAAAGTATGAAAAGTTGTTTTGTCCCGTGACACTGACCACCTGAGGTGAAATTGTGTTTTCAAGAAAAATGATTAATTCAACTGCAGAAAGTGGTCGATATGGGTTCTTCAAGGTCACTAGTCATATTGGGACTAACATGATCTGATTCAGAATTGAAGAAGTATGAAAGAACAACATTAAAAAAACTCCCATTGGGATGCCAACTTTCTCATTCTACTTTATAAAGTACATGAGAAATGCATCAAAATCTATTGTGCAAATTGTCTTTGGAAATTGCATGCCACGTCTTCTATATCCATAATTATATGGACTTAAAATCAGATGTATTATGCCCAACATATCCCTAATTTTGTCCAAGGACCCATGGAAAAGGAGTTTGTGGCCAAGTTCATAAAGGGGTTTTATATGCTTAGAATTTTGGCCACTCTCATCATTTATAACTTATCATTTTTCACATTCTTCCATAATCCTTTTTCCACATACTTATCCCTCCACATTCCCATTTCTTTTCATTTCACCTAATTCCTCTTTATTCCTCCACATCAAATTCTTCTACATCCACCTTTCTCATCTCTATAGCGACGAACTTTCATCGCAATAGCAACGATAATCATGACCAATTTAATAAAAAAAATGAAAAAAATGCTTAACTTACTACATATTTTTCGACTAATGTAAGAAACATGGAAAAGTTTCGTAGAAAAATCTGCCCATGTGTAGTGGCATACCAAAAGAGAAAGGATTAGAGGCCCAAGGCATTGACTGGGTACTATGATTCAATGTACCACATGGTAATACAAAATGATTCATCCCCATGGACCAAGAAGATACCATGGGATGGGTAGCATTAAGCGAGGGAGTCATGGGGACTCCACCAATCATAGTAGTCAGAACTCGTGAAACAATACAAAATCCTAAGGTCAACTAATAAGAAAAGAGCATACTCATAAATAAGGCTAAAGGCCAATGCACACAAATAGGATATGATGGTTGAAGGGACCTCCCGAAGTAAAGAAGGTATGCCTCTCCCAAGAGGATATAGAATTGAGTTTCTGCATTCTAAAATATTCATGATTATGGTTTTGAACTAGAACCAAGTCATTGTCAGGAACTAAATGAGGCAAAACACATTGAGTAATATTGGGATCCATTGTGACTCCTTTTTTATGTCCGTCAAGACCCAATAAAGGTATAAGACACTCGTCTTCTGTATGGTTTGAAGTGGAAAATTTAGTGTCAAGTTTTTAAAAATAAATCCTAGACTTGATTTGGTCAAGAGTTGGCATTTTATTATATGACTTAGAAAATGGCCCTTATCCTAAATCAAGGCTTTTCATGTCAACCTCCACCCGTTCCAAATTGGGAAGAAAATATGAACGATGATGCATATCCTCCCATGGCCTATCAACTAAAGACATGAACTCCATGATGGCCTCATATGAAGGTAGCTCGATATCTAGGAAGTCATGCAAACTAGGAGGAGAAGTGATATCCCATGTGGGAAAAGAGTACTAATCGAATTCCACATCCTATTGGAGATTATGATTAATGTCATCGGATGTTGACTAGATCGCTTGATATGCAAT
Organism: Picea sitchensis; assembly: GCA_010110895.2. NCBI lineage: Eukaryota > Viridiplantae > Streptophyta > Pinopsida > Pinales > Pinaceae > Picea > Picea sitchensis. The sequence goes on from SNQJ01S0064496.1 coordinate 21,898, forward strand.
ATTTACCATGCTAAGTGACATGCTAGCTCCAAATGATTCAATTCATAAGGATTAGGCACTACCCAAGGATCACGCGAACCCTAGGATTGAAAAGTGCCCATAGAAATCATACAAATTGGAGTCATGGTTGGATTCATAAGTGGTGGGGGTAGGGTAAAAGTACCCATGAGTGATGAATCCTTAAATATCCCCACACCAACACTCTCATAAGAACTCAAGGATCAACTGATGAACATAATGTTTGTACCACTATTAGTCTTGTAATCATGCATGCAATATTCCAACTAATAAATAGTTACCACCTTCCCTTGATGGGGAAAACAAAGAACCCTAAAGACCAATGAGACAACAACTATCATAATGTATAATCAACTATGTCCCAACACATTGTAATCTAATGGGGCGTTGAATACCTCAACTTCAATTGAGACAATATTTTTTCCTAACTCCACAGGAAAGGTGACAATGATTCCATGAGGCTTAAATGTGTTACTGTTAAATTTGTTCAATATGGTGATAGAATTCACATGATTTTGGGATTTATATCTCTCCATCATGACATAGATATAATAAGTGGAGGCCTCTTCATCAACAAAATTTCTAAATATATTTTTCCCATGCAAGACAACTTGAATCTAAAAGGCAATCTTGTGGATTTCCTAGGCCAACTTTGGTCTATGTCATTGAGCTAATATATAAAGGGTCCACCCTACCTATAGTAGACCAAAATTCTCTCTTTTGCATTGGGTAGCTCTGAAGGAAATCAAGAGTTGACATGGAACATGGTTCCTAGGAAAAACCTTCCACAATATTATAATTATGGGAAGACAAGGCATTGTGATTATACATAGACCTACAAAGCACACCCTTTAGTGGGTGAAGAACTGTGTAAAGTGATGAATTTTATATTTGTAGAAGGCCACTGGGCTGGGAATGAGATGCAGGGTTCTTATTCAAGAAACCACTCTTTTTATTATCATAATTATGAGCCTGTGTTTGTAAATTGATCGTCTAGTCACACATGTAAACATTGACATTCAACGACCAACCCCCTTTTTGGGGGTTACCTTCTGTGCCCCCTTGTGGAGGTGCATGATTTGTTGCAATCGTTTGTTTTTTCTGAGGAGGGAATGGATTTTTCAAAATAATAGGTTGAATGGGAGATCCTTGCTAGGAAAAATAGCGATGAATCTCATCCATCATAGGACACTAGCGAGTGAGATAGTATCCACTACAAATATTATTGGGAAACTTAACATTATTCTTCTCTTTAGTGCCTCTAGTGGTATCATTTTTTGTTTTTGTAGACCCTTTCTCAGTGGAATATTTTTTCTTTTTATTCTTCTTTTTCCCCTTATGTTGAGGATTCTTTGATTTTTTGGACTAGAATGAATTCACTTTGAAGGTATGAGTAGGGACCATAGAATTTTGGATCATGGGTGAAACAAATTCTTGACCTACTAAGATAGATGATTGATTAATCTGCCCAACCAATGGGCCAATAGAAGCATTAGATATATATCCAACCATGCCATCAACATGGGCTCCTAGGTTGGGTCTAAATAGATCAGTTGATGGCCTTGGAGCATGAGGAATTATGTCATACAATGTTCCCAACTATGAATAAATCAAGTCTAAATGTTAGGAAAATAGGATCACCTACTCCTCGATAACTTCATTTGACATAGTAACATCTTTGGCTATGAGAGGTAACAATGACTTCATGAACCAATTTGTCAAAATTTGATTTGGAATCTTAACTCAAATGAGCCTACACCACCATCGCCAATCATGAATATGATAAAAAAATGTGTGTGGCAATGTTTTGACGCAATGATGTCAAAATATTAGTTCCAATCTCATACCAAATAAGAAATAGGAAGTGCATTAGAAAATCCATGGATAAAGATGAAAAATCACAATATGTGGTACCTGGTAACTTAATGTACCATTTGGTGGTGTTCTCTATCAAGGTTCTATGGAAAATCCTCAAACATATACTATCAACCCCCAAGGATTTGGAGGAACACCATAGGTGGTACACCATCACATGTGTAGAGAGGTTTTCTCCAAGTTTTCCATAAAATTTAGGAATATCCAATGGAAATTTTGTGGGACTTTTCAATCCACAAATTTTGGTGTTGGATGGGTTCATTCGCCAATCGTGATAAATTAGGAAGATCTAACATTTCCAGAAAAGGAAATGATGTATTAGTGAATGGATTCAAGTTTGAAGAAGATGTGACTTGTGACCTTGATGGAACTTTTGATTCTCCCATATTACTTCCCCAAAAGGTACTAGAGCCCCTATAGACATAACTTACCCTTGGGATATAAGGGCCCCTAGAGACATTACTGCCCCCAGCTCTAGGAAAGACAGTAGGGGAGGACCAAACTAAATATTGGTATTCCAACCAAATGGGAAACCAATGTTTTGTATTTTCAAGCCAACTATAGGGATACTAGAGGTAGAAGGTAATCCACCTTCAACGATAAAACCAATGCCTTTTCCCCCACCAAAAATGAATCTGGATGTGGGCACTGGAATAGCCACAATGGGAACACTAACACTAGGTAAACCCATGGACTGAAAGGTTGTAATCGATGGAATTCCCCACATGGAGAAACCATATTCACTAGGCATGGTGGTGAAAGAACCTATCCCACTAATTGATGGTAAGGAATAATTCAAAGGGATTCCTATTGTAGCATTAGGTGATGAAGGAACTATTCATCCCATGTTAGATGACATAGTCATGCCTAAAATTGGGTGTGAATGGATAAAGTAGAAAAAAGGATAAAAAAAAGTATATTATGCTAAATGGGTATGGGGTTGAAAGGACCATCCAAAGGGGGGTTAAACTTTTGTGGAGGACTTTCATTGACCACTTCAATCTCCACGTGATCACTCCCCTTTGAATATAATGAGTGGCTTTCTAAGTCTACTACGTTAGTGTCATCTGCTATGGACAATACCCTCCACCTATTGGATGGTATATCTTTATTAACATGAGAAAGTTTGTGTTATCTATGTGACGAGTGAAAAGGTTGGTCAACCTGCATGATGGTGTTGTTTTTTTATTTCCAACCTAGACCAACAGTCACAGTTTTGGGTACAATGTTTTCGTTTGATGACATATTGACTTGATTCCAATTGGATATGAAATTAGATTCATGTAGGAACATCTAATAGAAACATGTTTTGAAGGAAATAAGAATTGATGGGTCAAATATGACAATGAACAACCTAGGAAACAAGATTTTAGGAGTACATATTTAGGATAGGCAATTAGTATTTCGGGCATAAATTTCTCATGCGATATCAAAACGAGTGATTAAAATTGCATTGTAAAATATATTCATAAGATAATATTCCTTAGAAATGGGTTTGAAAAACTTATTTAATTAGTCTCTCAAAAATTGATTGTCCCAACTTTGTTCTTGAATTGCCTGTTTGACATTTAGTAAGTGTTGTTTCCATATATTTTTCGTTTGATATCCAAATTGAGGGATTCCAATTGGGTTAGAAACTAAATTTTTAGGGTTGTTTTGGATAGAAACATTTTTTATAAATATGCCCATATGGTCTCTCAAAATAGGATTATCCTAATTGTGTTTCTCATAAATTTAACAAGCCAACATGCTCCATGAATTTGATCAATATGATTTATTTCCAAAATTTTGATCTGGATATGCGTGAATTTTTGTAGGCATATAATTTCCAATGTTTTACATCCATGTACCAAAAATTTAAATCAGCCAGTGATTAGATTGTGTGATATGACCTACACAAGATTTGGAGCAAAATGAAAAAACAACACATAAATCAAGAATGGGAGAAAATCAAACATTTAGTCAAAATGTGTTATGATAGTAATGGGATCATGACATAACCATCATGGGATTTCAAGAGAGTCCATAGATTGTCTCACTACCCATGAAATAGTTACCACAATTTGTTCATGAAATTATTATTTTTGTATGATAATGGCTTTGAAAAGTTGATCGAAGAATATAACCATCATCGTGCCATTGAGTAGTGTGCATTTTTCATCATTCTTCTTTGCATTGTCTCAAACATTTTTTCATCATGTCTAAGATCAAAGAGACTAGGTGTGTGTAGAGGTAATCAATAAATAATCAAGGGTTGTAAAAGGGTCTAAAATGAATGAAGAGGTATGGTTTAATGGATAGAAAGGGAGTGGAAGATATGATGAGAAGAGCATATGAATAATATATAAAACTAGGAAAAAATGTTTGAGACAATGAAAATAAGAATGTATAAGGATGATGAAAAGAGGGAATCAGAGAGAAGTTGGGATGGGTGAATGATGTTATGTGGATAGAAAAATGAAAATAAAACTAAAAGATTCAACAACCTAATATCCTACATAATGAAATTTAAGTAGATACATTGATAATCCATACAGGTTCAATCTTGGAGGCTTCGACATTCCTTTGTGATTTGTTTAGTGGAATCCTCATTCACAATTGTGTAAAATCAACCCAAATCATTTGTGATGGAGTAGTGCACTAGTAGGAGTAGTAGCGTATTGATAAGATTGGACTAGTAGCACATGAGTAGCAACACTAAACTAGTGGCACACCTATGATCCTGAAATGGAAGCTAACATACATCCTTTCCAGAAGTTTCTTTCTCCTTCCAACTTCCTATAAAAGAGAGATTAGTATTATGGGTGGCTCTTACTGCACCACAAAAACCTTTAGTAACTTGATCAATGCATCTATATGACCTAATTTAAAGGAAAAACACTATGTACAACATTCTAAACTATGATAATTTTAAATAATGAGCAAATGTGTTTTTATGTTAATAGAGTAAGAGGGTTACACCATATTTCTCCATGCAACAATTGTGTCTTAATGCATCTTAATCGGTGCCACTCATTTCCTTTTATGCTCCTTTTATATTTTCTACTATGTTCAAGATTTAAAATAATGCAAAAATATTATTTTTCCTTTGGTAGCTTCCCAACAATGACACCAAAATGACAGGTATTTTAATCATATTTCTAATTATGAGCAAGGTAATCAAAGGATTTGTACATTAAATTGCCAATCTGGGGTTCGTATGGAACTTTCGAGCTACCATGCACTCTACATGTAGGCTATAAATATTTCTTACACTAGCTTGTTTAAGGTGTAGTTGTAATTTCAACAATCACTTATACACACAATATTATAAACAATTCCATAGTTGTTGGCAACACTCTAAAAGTTCTAGTTTATCACAAATGAAAATCACACTTGCAAGAAATAAATTGACTAAGGGTAAATTGCAAGAAAAGAAAGTTCACACTTGCTTGAAAGTTGATCTACACTTATACTCAGAAAGGAAATTGACTCTTGTTGAAATTAAAATTCACTCTTGCTGAAATTGAAATTTACACTTGCTGAAAGTAAATTCATACTTGTTGAAATTAAATTCACACTTGCATAAATTAAATTCACACTTGTTGAATAGGAAATTGCAGAAAATAAACCTATCCTTGTCAATGTGATCATTGTATATAACTTAGAGTAGTAAACATAATTATTGAGTTAAGAACAATCTTGTTGAGATGAATGCAATGAACATAAATTGTGAATCTAATTTATAAATGAGATGCAATTCTACTGGAATAAATCACTCTGAAATATAATTCTACTGAAATGATAAATCTAATTTATTTTTATTTTTTTATGACTGGCGGAATCAGAAACTGGACAGTCTTGTACTCATGTGACACGGGCTCGATTCCGACCACTACCACTCTAACCTCCAGGTGCCATATGTATGCCCCTTCTGCGGGCATGGGTATATCAGGGGGATTTGAACTCAAAACCTAATTGAACATAACACTTCATATCATGACACTTTCCAATTAAGCTACCCCCCAGGGGCTGATAAATCTAATTTATAAATGAAGTGCAATTCTATGGAAATAAATATAACTTATATATCAAGTAAGTACAATCTATGAGAATAAAAATAAAAACAATCTAAAATATAATTTCATAGAAATGTAATAAGAAATGAATATGATAAACAAATTAATCTACAACAATAATTAATCTAATACTAATCTAAAACATAAATAAATTAATTTAATCACATACTACAAAAATTATAGAACTACAATCTAAATTAAAATGAGAACTCATGAAAATAATTTATTCCATCCTGAATTGGACTTGTTCTCTAAGAATCCTCCCCCTAAATGAAGAAATAACTCTCTTTTATACATAACTGTTTTTGAACTAAAATAACAAATAATAAATTAATATCCACAAGTGTTTCAGGAGGTTTCCACAATTTGGTATTAAATAGTGATTCATACATAATTCCAAGATCCTCACTAACAGCTCAAACTAATCTTGTCTAAGAATTCCAAGATTTTTGTTAACTAAAACTACTCTTGAGAATTCCAAGATTCTTTCCACATCCAAGATGGTTGATGAAAATCCAAATTCATGGCATATCTTGGTGGTTGTGAATTGATTTCTATGGATTCACACAATTTTACGGAGTAGCAACAAATGTAGAGTAGTGACAATTGTGGAGTAGTAATATGGAGTAGAATCAAATAATAAAATGTGGAATTCTCAAAAAGTGTAATCTAGGTTGTTGAGATATTTTGAGGATAAGCCTATGTTGAGTTGATGATGCCTCATATAGAAAATATCAAGTACCCACTCCATAGATTTTCTTTTCCAGGAGTAGAAACAAGTGGCAACTGATCCTACAACAATCAACAAACTAACCCCTTTTTAAAACATAAATGCATAATATGTTATTTCTCTAATATTTAACCATAAGGAAATACTAAGGAAATGCAATTGAAAACACTTTGGGTCTAAATCCCGCACACAAGTATTAAAACAGACTAATACAAGGTCATATGTAAGTGAAAAGGGATTAAAAATAGGTGAAAGAGGATGTAAAAAGATGACATTTCTACGAACCAACACCTATTATGATATGTTTCTCTATTATCAACTTTTTCTCAAGTTCCATGCTCAATTATGATCTTTTTCCAACTCACTTTGAACTTTCTTCTTAATTATGAGTTTTTATCAATTACAAAATAAGTCTTATTTTGTAATTATGAAATTGTGACAAAATAATTATTTCCTTGTGAAATAATTATGAGATTTTTACTCAATTATGTAATTTCATCCTCATAACATATAATAACATCCTTGTAAAACAATTATGTCATTAAAAATAGTTGTATAAATATTAAATTTCCCACCCATGTAATATTCATGAGGAAAACTTGAATGAACTTATGTTTGAACATGAAAATATAAATAATGATATTAGAAATAATGCAAGGAATCCAAGTTTCAGTGAATTATTTGTTTCAAATTTATGTAAATTTTATTATGTTTAACTCATGATAATAACATTATAACAAAATATACCTGGATGGGGTGCCACCTAGACAGAGTTCGAGGACACTTGGAACCAGGCATCCATGGGATTTATTAACCCCGACCGCCATCCCACAGACATTAACTCCCCCATGACTCACACTAAGAGGAGAATAATGGTAGTGCAGCTGGATAGACTGGCTGGGTTAATGGGCGCACGAGCCAACCAAACCAGGCGTACCAGGACTGAGTTGTCTTTCAAATCGACTTGAATAACGATAAGGGTTGTCAACTCAGGATTCAATGGAAATAAGGGATGTAAACGAGATTTCTCCCTAGTGTATTATTTCATTCTTCATCCGCCCTGGTGCATTCCTCCTGTCTTGATCTTCGGCTCTCCCAAGAGTTCCATCATTGCTGCTCTCTGTGACATTTTCCTGAGCACCAGTGACATCCTCCATGGCTCTTACACCCTCTACTCTCCATTCATGCTCAGTGACCACAAGATCCCTCTCAACACCTCTGCCTCCTCCCACTCCTCTCAACACTTTCTCTCAGCTCCATTCCCATAGACCTTCACCTCCATACTCTCCCCAGAATGCCCAAGGAAAGAGTAAAATACAAGAGGGGTGATCGTTATGACAACACCCTCTCCCGTCGCAATAGGCTCACCCCCTCCAAAATGGATCTTATTTCTCATTTTATGAGTCCTCGACATACCATCCAGAGGTCACAGGAGGCTCCTTAGTCCGCTCCTCTTCATCTCTACGATGTCAGCTCAGTAAAGGAGGAAGCATCCTCCTCTTTTGAACACTTCCCTCCATCCACCCCTCTTCTTCTCCATGGCCTGAGCTTGGTAAAAGAGGAGGCACCAACTTTGTGTGCATGCCCTCCTCTAGCTACCAATATCCTGCCCCCCCAATTGTCAATCCAGGTGACCCCTACTACGACGATGGAAGCTATATGGTGGAGGAGGAAATCCCCCCAAGCTGGAAAATGGAGGATAACGCAATGAATGCCAATGAGATCACCACAGAGGTAGCAGGAAAGGAAGAGGAGGAGGAGTAGCCTCAACAATTCATTAACTGCCTCATGGAGGAGCACCTTCAAATACTCTTTGAAATCAGGCAGAAACAGGATGATCAGATGCACTCTCAGAGCATCTTTGGCCAAAGTATGGACATCTTGTTCGACGCATTAGAGGATGCTTCTGCACGCACCAGATGCCCTACATGTGGCCATCGGTTCACCTCAATCTACACAATTCATGGAAAACTAGGCTCGACAATGGAATGAAGTCTCCAGGTTATGGTTCTTTGTCAATTCCAGTTGCAGGATTAATGGTCTAGTTTACCACAACAATAGGATAAACGACCATGCAGTTTTTTCATATATTATCTATGTAGTTTTTTTAATAGCAGCTATGTCCATAGCTGGTCCTAGCGCTAGGTTGAAAAATATTGTACAAACGTTTTGTTTACGCAGATAGGTTGCAGAATTTAGTGTAAGCATTTGTGATCAAATAGTGCTAGCATACAAGATGATGTGTCAATCTCTGAACATCTAGGAGCCACTTGTTCTGGTTTCCCATTTTTGGCAGAACAGTGGCTCATACTTGTTATTGTACAACTTACATATGCCATTAATATAAGGATCTACTTTTATTTACCTAAAAAAAAAACATTATAACAAAATATGGTGAATACATACATTCAAAGTATAAAATTAAGCAATTTTTTAGTTTCTAATTTAAAAAAATATCAATCTTACTAAAATTCTAAATTATATTCCTTTATTTAATTATAAATTTAATGAAATATGTGTTGAAAATTGGTTCAAAAATGTGATATTATTGAAGAGAGAAGTGATGGGCCAAAGAATTACAATAAAGTTGTTAAACTCTTCAACTTGACTTTAATTTATCAATTCAACAATGTGTTTCTTTTATGAGGTACCATGTATAGATTTTAACCTTGTAAAATTAATTACTACAAACATATTCTTAATAAAACAAAAACGATACAGTGACACACACACACACACACACACACACATTACACATATATGTTTACCTTGGAAATTCAAACTGGGAAACCAACAACCTGTTTAAAGTCGCACCTCTAATATTCTATTCATCATATTCATTATTTACAATACAATATACATATAGAATCATGCGACATCCAAAAACCTAATCCATTGACCCAAATTAGTCAACAACCCTAATTCCTTAACTGAAATTATAAAACCATAAGAAAAAAGCATGTGCCAAAAAACCACCAAAAACGGACACAAAAAACTACCAAAAACCGACCAATTTTTTTTATCTGGGGCTCCTGCCTCAGAACCCTCGCAAACCTTTCGACTAGGGGTGTTAAGGACCCCCCTTTGCTCTCATATCAATGTACAGTACATGGTATCAATTTTGCAAAGAATATATAACACATACCCAACATCGTGCACTGTATATGCAACTATAGTAGTACAATATGACTTATAARCTTAATGAAATATATGTAATCTAAGTCTAGCTTGAAATTTTATGTTGGCTTCCCTTAATCAATTATGCTCATAATCCTCACTCCATTTTCTATGAGAATAAGGGGAGAGTATAGGGATATTATTTGGGTGATATAGGATTGACTGAATACAGAGTTTAATATTTATTGAGGCAATGTATCATAGGCTCAACAACCTCTTCATCACCATATACCTCAAGCCAATTGCAACATGCTATTCGATTGTTGCATGTCTAGACTATATAAGAGCTAGGCAATGAAATGATGTTGAAATTAAAAGATACATAATTTAATATAACAATAAGCAAGATGCTCATATCAATTCTTCACCTTCTATCTCTTCATTCACATAGGATGTTTCCCACACTCTTAATCCCAAGTCAAGAGCAGGGGACCAAGGAAGTGACTATCACTATTCTTTGTGATGAAGCAAATGGCATGGATAAGATCACTCAATCTTGTAAGAATGTTAACATTGATGATTTCATATTCAAATGATATCATCAACCAATATGTTGAACAACATAATTAAAAAGTTGTAATTGCGTCAAACAATATGTGAAATTAAAGAATTGAAATGGCTAGAAGGAAATTACAGAAAACAATTAAGGAATACTAAAATAAATTGCATGAAACTACTCTAGGAAACTATGAATTAATGAAAAATTGAGAATTCTACAAAATTAGAGGTCCCTTACATTCCCTTGAATGGGCCCTACTCAAAGTTACTACATGAACCCTTAATGAAACCAACAAGTGCTCAAATATAGAGATATAATCTTCTCTATTCAAAAATTCAAAATAATAATAGAAAAACATCTTCTACAATTTGAATGCACTATGAAAGTATTATACCAAAAATAAGTTACCTCTTACTTCCATCCTATCTCTACTTATACTAAAAAATTATAATTATCCCTTCAATCAATCCTTGATTGAAGGGTGATTGTCTTATTGATCCCTATAATCAAACATCCTCATTTCAAGGCATGTTTTTCCCTCCTCAAATTTGAGTGCCTCTGATCAACAAATCAAATGGGATCTGGTTGATTAAGTAGTTTGAATGCTCGTCTCTCTTGGATATTATATAAGGGGCATTATCCCACTTTTCTCTCATGTTGAAATAACTATTTATAGAGATCATACCACTAGAATTCAACCTACTTGTTCCAATCATTAGCCCAAATTCTTAAGAATGCATAAATATAGTAAAATTTTAAAATTAAACTAGAGAACATCACATAAACTTAGAAACTCAAAAAATTCATAAAATTTAGCATGCATAACCCAAAGTCCCGGAGGTGTAGGACAATCGGTGACAAAGTCTGTTTTTAAGGCACTCTGTGATGTTAAAGTCATCGGTTCGAAACCTATGGGGACAAAACATCTAGTCATGTTAAGGATTGGTGTGGCTCAAGCAGGGTGCAATATCTGTGTGATTTTGACGACTTAGATGCCCATAATTCGTGGTTTCTCAGCCACATGCTAGTCACGTAGGTCAAAGACAAACTAGCAAACAAAAAAAAAAACATGCGTAACCCAAAAAGTTTCATATTCACCATAACATTTTACTATTTAATATAGGATTTAGTCTTTTAGGTTAAAAATAGGTCATATCAACTAAAATATGGGCCTTGATATTCCACCATCTTGTGGCCCATCAAGAAGGTCATTGTCTTTTTACAAAGTGAGAGAAACTATGTAGAGTTTGGATGATCTGAATTATTTTCGACACGAAATGAGAGCAGAGATACAATAAAGAAATGTACATATATATATTGGATATCCAATAATATAACAAAAATGTATCAGAGATGCAACCATAAACACAGAGATACAGTAATACATAATTTTCTATTAATGAGCGAAAATGTACAAAGATTGTAAAAATACAGAGTGAAAGACTCAATAGAATGGTGGCAACTTATCTCTGAGAAGATATGTGTCCGCCACTTGCATTCGCAAGATGATGATTTTACAATGAGGGTCCAAAGGCCTTTTTATCATAAATAAAATCCAAAACCCTAACCCCGAAAGATGAAAAGACAACAGTTTTGTGGACCCCGTTTTGAGCAGTTTGGTGTATCAACTTCCCGGGGCGTAACTTTGGCATGCAATCTCCGTTTGGGGTGCACAATAGCTCGTTGGAAAGGTATCGTCGAGGGGATTGATTTAGGGGGATCAATTAGAGCCGTCACAATAGCTCGTTGGAAACTGCTAAAAATAGAAAATTACCAAAGTTGCCAAAAACCTGTTTTGAGCCAGTTGGAAAAGGTGGGTGGCCATCGATATCCACCTGGATCAATCCTCCCTCTTTAGGAAGAAATGGTCTCCATTGCATTGAGTGCATGGGGGAGAGGGAAAAGCCTTTGTTGAATCTGCATCTTGATGAGTTGCTTGCCTTGTTGGAGAAGTTTCACTGCTTAGCTTGTTGAGGGTTGTCACAAACCTGTGGTTGGAAGGGTTGGACCTTTTTAACTAGTCTGGCTACATGAGATTCTTGTTTGCAGAAGGAATATTTACACTTTTCTCTAATCATGTCGACCTACTTCAGTTGGATAGAAGGTGCTTGGGTCGATGCTTTAGTAGTTGCAGTATCCTTCTGTTCACCTTTTGAACAGATTGTGAAGAAGCTTAATTTTGTAGTATGAGATACTACCTTTCGGAACTGTTTAGGTGGAATAGTAGTCGGAACTACCTATGGTATTCTGTAGAGATGACCCCCAAAGTAAAAATGACATTACAGGTTCGAGACTCATAAACTGCATGGCACTTCCATATATATGGTTGGCCCAAGAGAACATCACAGGAACCTAGTGGAGAAACATCACATAATACCTCATCCCTGAAGGGTTGGATTCCGTATGAAAATCGACACTGCTAGCTGACACGAAGATCTCATCCATGGCGAAGCCACCTGATGTTGTATGGTTGCGGGTGTGTTTTTATCGACAATCCCAACTGTTTGACGACCTCTATTGAAATGAGGTTCTTCTGGATTCCGCTATCAACAATAAAATGCAACGAGGTCCCTTTCACCCACATCTGTAAATGAAAAAGGTATTTCCCCTCTTCAGGATTTGTTGGTTCTTCTAGTTGAATTTATGTAGTCACAACAATAGTAGTGGGGTCTACGTCGATGATCTGTCTTTTACCAATATTTTTAGAATCAAATTCTGAATCAGGGTTCGGCTCATTATCTTTGATTTCAACCACCAATGAATTTTTTGAGCAACATTCATTGGTGTTGTGCCAGGAGAGTTTTTGAAAATCACACCATTTTATGGTGTCCTTCGTCTTCCTTTGACCCTTCTTTTCCTGTGTCTTGGACTGGTTTTCAGGAGAGTGTTTGTTAAGGCCATCTTTAACATACTTTGGTTGTTGCAGATTTGTAGACCCGAACTCCCGTTTGTTCTGGTGCTTAAATTTTTGCTCAATTTTAAAAACATATCGATAAGCAACATAGAGTGATGAGATGTCCAGAAAATCCATTTCAGTTTGGATGTATCTGTGTAGAGCCCCATGGTATTTCAGAACCAAATGTCGTTCAGATTATTTGATACCCAGCTTGGTGCACAAGGTATGGAAGGTATTGGTGAAATCTGAAAATGCTTGGCCCCTATCTTTCCACAGTGTGGTCCATCTCATATATTGGTCCTCAGAGTTTCCAATAGGGTAATATTGTTCATTTACCGTGTCAACAAAAAAATCCCAAGTGGGATCAACCCCATATATTCCAGACTCTTCTATGGAACTTTTCTCCCAGTAAGTTTCCCACCAATGATTGACATGGGGGAGATATTTAAGGAGTGCAAAGGTGATCTTTTCCTTGTCGGAAAAATGGTGAACATAGAAATAACCTTCTAGCATATTTAACCATTTGTCTAGGGCATATGCATCTATCTGACCTTCAAATACGGGAATGTCAAAATTAACCTGTACCTTGAAAGGAGAGGTTCTTCCAAAGTGGTTGTTTGATGAAGATATGCATGTTGCTATAGACAGGCGTTGAAGGATGTGGGAAAAATTATCCATCATTTCGTCCCTCTGTCGCATGAGAGATTCTCAAGCAACAGCTTGATAGAATCATCTGCTCCATCATTTTTCTTTTCTTCCACCATGGAGGGTTTATTGGGCATGATAGAGTGATTTTATTCAAGAGAGACAAGCTCGAGACCCAACTTGCTATACTCATACCTCGTTGGGGACATGCAATGAAAAAAATGATCAAGAGCAGCCTTCTCTGATACCACTGATCCAGATTATTTTCGGCACAAAATGAGAGCAAAGATATAATAAAGCAATGTACAGAGATATCTAAGATATCCAATAATATAAAAGAAATGTATCAAAGATGCAACCATAAACACAGAGATATAGTAATACACAATTTTCTATTAATGAGCGAAAATGTACAAAGACTGTAAAAATACAGAGTGAAAGACTCGCTAGAATGGTGGCAGCTTATCTCTAAGAAGAGATGTGTCCGCTAATCGCATTCAAAAGATGATGATTTTACAATGAGGATCCAATGTAACTTTTAGCATAAATAAAATCCAAAACCCTAACCTCAGAAGATGAAAATCCAACAGTTTTGTGGACCCCATTTTGGGTAGTTTGGTGTATCAACTTCCCGGGGGCGTAACTTTGGCATACGATCTCCGTTTGGGGCACACGATAGCTTGTTGAAAATGTATCATTGAGGAGTTTCAATTAGGGTGATCAATCATAGACTTCAACTATCATTGAGAAGCTCTATCCCCAAAAAACCTTCATTTAGGCCCTCAAAATGGCCCGGAAGTTAAAAACTGTTAAAAGTAGTAAATTACCAAAATTGCCAGAAAATTGTTTTGAGCCAATTGGAAAAGGTGGGTGGCCACTGATATCCACCTAGATCATTGGAAGGTCTAGTTTTACTCCAAATTGATTAAATATGCTCTAAGAAAATAATTGAAGTTAGATGGATGGAAAATAAAAATGTTTTGAGAATAAAATTTAACATAATTACTCAAGTTTCAAAAGTCAAATCTAAGAAATCGTCAACTAAATTAATTGTGGACAACATGGAATGTGATACTAATAAAACTAGAGAGCAATTTTCCACCATATATTGTATTAAAGAGGAAATGCTTACACTAAAAGTGAAAGAGGAGATCAAGGTGAATCATATTTATGAGTACGTTAAGGATTAGGTGAACCAAGCTACTACTAAAGCCACCAAGATCACCTAAACATAAAAACAATTATGTTGATTATGGCATCATCGATATCCTCAATTTTTTCTCCTTTAACTATTCATTAAATTTTAGGTCGAGTAGAGGGATTCAGATTAGAAAAATGTGCTTCATACTTTTGTATGTAAATACTTTTATGGAAATCCTTATTCGTTACTCTTTCTTCCTTATTCATTACTCATGCTATTTTTGTTGGTAGTGTAACCAGTGGAACCTATCCTTGGATAAACATCCCCTTTGTTCTTTTTCTAGGTTCTTTGCTGCTAATTTCAAGGTCTATGGGAACCTCATCCTCATTCATGAGAGAAAATGGAAGGACTCTTCCTACTCCGGTAGGGAGTCCTCTCAACGTTGGTCCTTCCCTTTGTCAAGAAAAGTGATAAACATGAAATTATGTGAAAGAATAGTTTTTATGGTAATTTTTAAAAATTAAAATTGAAAGGAAAAATAATGGTACCATGAAATTTGTAATTTCCAAACATCCATCCACTTCTTTAGGTAAACGTTAGCAATAACAAGGTTATAAATATTTTTATCATTATAAATTTGTAAACAATATTTATAACATGTTTTACCAATATATGGGATGGAATGCAAAGAAAAGGAACACAAAGAAGAGTGGCATAATCCACTTGTTCCAATAGTCAATTTATAAACAATGTTTATAACATGTTTTACCAATATATGGAATGGAATGAAAATAAAAGGAACACAAAGAAGAGTGACATAATCCACTTGTTATGATAAAGGTTGTGATTTGTGTATAGTGATAAAGGTTGTGATTTGTGTGATTATGAGAAAAAGGTGCAACATCTTTTCAAGTTGTGATCATTACTTTGTAGATTTTAATTTGTTAATATGCACTTAAATTTTTCTTACTAATAAATATGGAATACAATTATATGAAACCAAGTGCACCTTTTTTGCCATAAATATTGAGCACAAAGAACCAGCCCAACAAGATCCTACTTTAAAAGGGATTGAAGTCTCTACCAAAACAATTATTGAAATGATTACTAGGAAGACTAGAGGGCCAACAAAAGTGCTATTGTAATAATGCAAAGGGAAATACAATGGTAAAATTTCAATATAATGATAGAAGGAATCCTATAGTTCCAATATTAGAAATATTGTCCTTCTATCTAGGTGTCGTAGTGAGGGAAATGGGAGGCATGAAGTATATATGTTGGAAATAAGTGCTTAAAGCTATAAAGAAATACATGGACAATGATTAATGAAAATAAACCACTCACTATTGTATATGTTATATTAGAGAGCCAACAACTCATAAAAACAAGATATTCAATATGTGATAACCTAAAATTTCTCACTAAACTAAGGTCTCTCATATAAACACTTAAGAACATTCATAACATTTCTCTCATGTGCATCATATCCAAGATTATTAACAATTTGTCTTTCATCTCTCTTAGTAGTGCAAGCGCTAAGCTCACTCAACAAAATACTGGTTAGAAATGAATGTTTTATGGCATATAAGGAAATGTCAAACCATCTCAAACTAGAGGAAGAATTTCCAAACAATGAATGGAGAAGGAACCATTGTAGAGAAAATTGTTTTCCTTAAATATAAAACCCGCATGAAAAGTGAGGTGTTTGCATCTCATAAATATTTATTCCATCAATAGTCACCTCATAATTATATGGTTGAAACATGTATCCTCCCCTCTTCCCTCTTATTGCCACTTGATAATGGGTAAAATCATGAATCTGGGT
>SNQJ01S0064496.1:55418-67769 GCA_010110895.2 Picea sitchensis
AGGTCAGCCCTATTGTGAAAATAATATGCCCTTTATAAATCATTCAAAGTCTAATATAAGTAGGAGATGATTCTCCATTGTAGAATCATATCCTCCTCACATGTTTTGGAAATTTCAGCAAGTACTTCTCTTTGGAAAAGGTGCACGCCTCTCTTGGGCGCTAGGGTTTCTAGGGCTTAAGCACCCTCTTGTGCGATAAGTCATTTTGGTGGTGAAAGGTATTTCTCTTGAAGAATATAGAAAATGATTTGGGTGGGTTTTTCTCCCTTGTTTAAGAAGGGTTTCCCAGGATATATCTTGTGTACTTGTGCATGGTGTTTCTTCTTGTGATCTTGGTTGCTGCAACATTCTTGTTTATGTTTAAGACATGATGAAATTAAATGAACTACATTCTTAAAATAGCTTAAGAAAAATAAACATGGTATCGGAGCATAGGTCTTGAAAATCCCATTACACAAGCCTTCTCCAGAACTTCTACTCTCTCATTTGCAGAAATCGTACGACCCTCCTAGGGTTTCCAGAAAATCCATACAACCTCCTTTTTCAGAGAAATTCCACCACTATAACTTGGAATCTTGGGATAAAAAGGGATTATAAAGGTACGACCTCCTTCAGTGAACCTCTAACAAGTCTCAGAACTAAATTCCAGGCATTTTCAAAATTTTGACCCTAAGAGCTTCTAGGGTTTCGTCAAAATTCTGCAAAAAATAATGAATCTTATTTCTGAGAATTTATTGTAGAAGCTATCATACTTCAAGGATTTTTGTTGGCAATCGTAAGACCAACAAAACATAAAATTTCTATCCTAGCCTAGCCGTTAGTTTTTTCTACCCTAGTTGACAAGGGTTTATGAAGATGAGAAATTTCATGATGGGAAGCAAGTTTAACACCAAACTCCAATGCAATTATGATATCAACATCTCAGCACTCTTAGGTATGGTTCCTCTCAATGAAAACACTTGGATAATTGATAGTGGTGCTTCTAGGCACATGACCGGTATTAGAAATCATTTAACACACTATAGTATATGTTCAAAACTGTAGCCCTCATCAGATCCCGAAAAACATTACTCCAGAAGAAGCATTCACTAAAGTGAAACCTGAAATTGGACACTTCAGAATATTTGGATGTTGAGTGTACCTTCATGTACATAAAGAAAAGAGATCCAAACTAGAACCTTCAGGAAGGAAAGGTACTTTTGTAGGATGCAATGAATACTCAAAATCATACCGAATATACATCCCAGGACAAAGAAAAATTGAAGTAAAAAGAGACGTCACCTTTGAAGAAGAAGTAGCCTTCCAGAAATCCAGAGAAGCTCATATGGAAATAGATGGTGAAACAATACCTTCTCCTCATTCAGAAATTTAGAGGGAGACAGACAGTGTTCTAGATGAGCCTACAACTCAAATTGATCCATATCCTCCAGCAGATTCGGTTGTCCCAAGTAATGTACCTAGAGACATCACTATTGGACATAAAATACCTGCTTGGGCATGCCAAACGTTAGAAGAAGCAGAAATACATAAAGCTCCACAAGGAGAAATTAGAGAAAGAAATAAACCTAAGAGATTATCTAGCTACCTTTAAGCTATGACTCACATTACTGATTCAGAACCTACCTGTCATGGAGAAGCCTGAAATGAACAAGTATGGAAAGATGCCATGACTGAATAATATCAATCTATACTAAAGAATGATGTATGGGATTTTGTCCCAAGGATAGAAGGGAAGTCTGTAGTAACTTCCAAATGGATTTACAAAATCAAACATGTTGTTGATGGAAGAATTGAAAAATATAAAGAAAGATTCGTGGCCAGAGGGTTCTTACAAATAGAGGGAGTCGACTATGACGATAATTTCGCACTAGTAGCTAGATATACCTCCATTCGACCTGTCATTTCTCTAGCTGCTTCCATGGGCTGGAAACTACATCAAATGGATGTAAAGACACCTTTTCTCAATTTTGAAATTGAGGAAGAAGTCTACATTGAATAGCCATAAGGTTTCGTTATACACAACGAAAAATCTCATGTCTGCAGATTGAAGAAATCCCTACACGGCTTAAAACAAGCCCCACATGCTTGGTAGAAGAAAATGGTCAGTTTCCTAATAAGTTTGGGTTTTAATAAAAGCTCAGTCGACCCAAACCTATATTATATCATTAATGGAAATGAATGTTTGATTCTAGTTCTATATGTGGATGATATTTTCATCACCGGCTCAGAAAGACTCATTGTTGAATGTAAGCATGCATTAACTGCCAAATTTGAAATGAAGGATTTGGGCCAAATGCATTACTTCTTGGGGCTAGAAGTATGGAAGAGATCATACGAGATTTTCCTAAGACAAGGAAAATATACTTTGGAGATTCTGAAAAGATTCCAAATGACTGATTGTAAATCCATGCCAACCCCAATGGTAATGGATCTGAGGAAGATGAATGATACTGATTCCGAAGACATAGATCCACATTTATATCAACAACTTATTTGATCCTTGATGTATCCAGTTAACACCAAACCAGAAATTAACTATGCAGTAAATGTTCTTAGCTAGTTTATGAGCCAACCAAAACAAACACATTGGATAGCTACCAAACACATATTAAGATACTTACATGGCACTATTGGCTATGGCCTAAAATATGAAAAAAATAAGGATCGAAGATTGGAAGGGTATGTTGATGCAGATTGGGAAGGAAGTGCAGTAGACAGAAAGAGCACCTCAGGAAGTTACTTCACCCTAGGATAAACCATGGTTTCCTAGTGCAGTAGAAAACAAATCTATGTGGCTTTGAGTATGGCAGAGGTAGAATACATTGCACTAAGTGTGGCAGTTCGTGAAGTTGTTTGGCTTCTCAAAATCTTGATAGATTTGTTTGAAAATGAGATGGATCCTACCACCATTCATTGTGACAACCAGAGTTGTGTGAATCTCTTAGAGAATCCAGTATTTTGTGACAAATCACAACATATTGAAATCAAGTACCACTATATCAGATATATGGTACAGAGGAAGACAATACATGTTCAGTATCTTTCCACCCATGAACAAATTGTTGATATATTCACTAAACCACTTTCCAAGACAAAGTTTGAGTATTTCCGTGAGAATATTGGCATGATGGGGAATGTCTCCCTATCTAAGAGGGAGTTTTGATGAATGAAGCTATATGAGATATCATCAAACATACAAACCTGTGAGATGTGGAATATAGAAGCTATGTGAAGTCTTACTCTCATCATACAAACCTGAGATAAATCCCCTAATAAAGGGTTTGTGGTTCCAGCCTGGGAAAATGACTAGGAATGTATATGGCCTCCTCCATGATATGAGAGAGAAGAACTCTAGATGATCTTTCGATGGAAAAGCAATCTATTGAGTTAGGACGTGTCTGTGGCTGAGCACAAGGTGAACATGGGAAATCCCTAAAAAGCGTTGGGCACATCATCATGAGAATAATAACAAAAATGATGTGATGGCCTCCTCTGAAAAACAACAAAGTTAATGTGAAGACTCCAGATGCTCCTCATGTTGGTGGTAGTGGGAAAGTAGATATGTGGAGCAGACGTGACTATGGATGAGCATAAGTGCATGTGTGAGGACTTATCTCATCTATGTAATGAAGTGACTCAGATCTATGGCATCCCTATGGATGTGGCCCCTAGTGGGTGTATCATATCCTTTGCTATATATTGTTCAAGATTCAGACCTACCTGTTACCCTAGTTATTATGTAAAGGGTATAGGTCGGCCCTATGTTAATATGATTAATATAAAGAAGATAATTAATAATGAAAATATTAATTATAATAATAAATTGTATTTTACTTAGAGAGGTTGGTCTTGTTGTGCTAATAAGACGCCCTTGCTAAATCAGTCAAAGTCTAATATAAGTGGGAGATGATTCTCCATTGTAGAATCATATCCTCCTCACATGTTTTGGAAATTTCAGCAAGTGCTTATCTTTGGAAAAGGTGTGCAACTCTCCTGGGTGCTAGGGTTTCTAGGGCTTAAGCACCCTCTTGTGTGCTAAGTCATTTTGGTGGTGAAAGGTCTTCCTATTGAATAATATAGCAAAGGATTTGGTTGGGATTTTCTCCCTTGTTTGAGAAGGGTTTCCCATGATATATCTTGTGTACTTGTGCATGGTGTTTCTTCTTGTGATCTTGGTTGCTGCAACATTCTTGTTTATGGTTAAGACATGATGAAATTAAATGAACTACATGCTTAACCTAGATTAAGAAAACTCAACATAAATAAAGGTCTAGAGGACCTGGGATAGGTTGGTTATTCATTGTTCATTCAAGGAGAGTTCATCAATGTTGGTTGTTGATAGTTTTGATTGTTGTGTTGAGAGAAATAGTGAGTCTGTATTGTAAGATCTTCAGTTGGGTGAGATGATCACCCCTGCAGCTGGATGCACAGGGAGGGGATATATATAAGAGAGAAAGAGAGAGAGATATCCAAGATAAGTCCGTAGATAGAACTGTGTGTTTTCACATAATATATCAAGAAACGCAGTTATGTGGATGTAGCCCTGGGGAGAGGATGAACCACGTATATCTTGTTGTTCTTTGTGATTGATATTGTGTTATTTTTCTTTCTGTCACTTTGTTATTGCACCATTGTGTTAGATCTGAGATATAGTTCGCGCAGTAGGCTTAAAGGAGATAAAGAATAACTAGTTTGTTGTGTATTTTTCCTTTGAATCCCCTTGCATTTCCTCTGGTTGTAGACACATGTGTCCTACAACCCCCTATTGCTACTTTGGGTGAGACTGCATCTGCTTTGCAGATGTTTCCAAAAGGGCTAGTAGTTAGGGCTTGTTGGTGCACTGTTAGAGTTGAACCTTGGGTATGCCCTTGTTCCAACAAATGGTTCTGTTGTTGAGACTGGGATATTCTTGAGGGAATGTCAAGGTGGTTTCCATCGAAGACAAATATTTAGAAGTGGATAGAAGAACAAGAAAAGGACTTAGTTGAAGCTCAGAACAAGAACCCTAGCCTCAATACAAAGGATTGGTTGGGAAGATATATCTTTATTGATATACACACGATTTTATTTGGGGGAATTAATAAGGAGCTATATGAGTGGTTAGCCAGATTAGAAGATACTCAGTTTGAGATCAGATCTACACCACCTGTGGTTTGGACATCGACGCTGATCAAGAAGGTCATAACTCTCTAACCATGAGGAGTTATGTGACGTTCTACATACCACCGGAAATGGCATGACAAACACTATCCATCTAAGATAGTTTCCTTGACAAATTCATTGTCCTTCATCTAATTATTACACAATTAAGCATGGGTTATCTTACTCTGCAAAGCGTCTTCCCGTGAGAGATTTCACCATAAGGGGACCAATTTGGAGTTCACCCATATTTACTTCTTATCAATGATGACAAAACAATAATGATTCATATTTACATCAAACAATATTGGGTCTATTACCCAAACCTTTGTGCTACGAGGCTTTCTTCAAGGGTTGACATCAATGACAACCAACCTTAATCAGAAATCTCTCCCTTTGGCATTGATGGCAACACTCTGATGCAATACTGCAATCATATCACTCATGCTCCCCCTGGAACCATGCCTCTGTCCTCTGAATCTGATAAATCTCTCCCCCTTTGTCATCAATGGCAAAGGTATCTTTCCATCCGGGGTTGCTCCCCCTAACTGAATTGTCCTCTTATGGTACTTCCTCGTGTACATCTAAGACATATAAGATAAGCATTCAAAAATCATTCAAAAAGAATTCATTTTGGAGTATAAATAACTCCAAGTTTTTGGAGAATATATTCAAAGGCTTCCCATGGAAGTGGTTTTTTAAATATGTCTGTCACTTGTTATTTTGTGCCCACATACTCAACTCTGATGTTGTTTTCTGCAACCTGTTCCCGTAGAAAGTGATACTTGATTGGAAAGTGCTTCATCTTGGAGTGCATCACTGGGTTTTTTGAGGTATTGATGGCACTTGTATTATCACAATATATTGGAATGGGATCATCATACTCAACCTATATATCTATCAAAGTTTGTTTCATCCAAAGAACCTGTGTACAACATGTTGTTGTTGCAATATACTCTGTCTCAGCTGTAGATAGAGATACTGATGATTGTTTCTTTCTTATCCATGATACCAAACACTCACCTAAGTAGAACGTTGCTCCACTGGTGCTTCGTCGGTCATCAATACAACCTTCCCAATCTGCATCTGTGTAGGAAATAAGTGATAGATATTTTCCTTTTGGATACCATAATCCAAACTCTTATGTTCCATTGAGATATCTAAAGATCCTCTTTACTTCTAATACATGTGATTCCTTTAGTGCTGCTTGAAATCATCCCACTTGTCCAACTGTCTGCATTACATATGGTATGGATATTATCACATATAGTAGGTTTCCAATCATTGACATGTATTGCCTATGATCTGTAGACTTCGAATCATCATCTTTGCTCAACTTACAACTAGTTTGCATGGGAGTGATAACTGGTTTGCAGTATTCCATTCCTAAACTTTTTATCATTTCTCTGATATAATTAGTTTGAGAAATAAAAATTCCTTGGTTGTTTTGATGTATCTGAAGTCCCAGAAAGAAAGATAGTTCTCCAAGTAATGACATTTCAAATTCATTCTGCATGTCTTTTGCAAATTTCTGGCTTAACCTGTCATCATCACTACCAAAAATAATATCATCAACATAAACTTCAATTAATAAAGTATTACATTGACTTACCTTGGTGTAGAGGTTGTTGTCTGCACTTCCTTTTCTCAACCCTGCCTATTGCAGATACTTATCTAGTCTAGAGTACCATGCTCCAGGAGCCTGTTTTAGACCATACAAAGCCTTCTTTAATTTACACACATAGTTTGTGTTCTCTAACGACTGAAATCCTTCTGGTTGTTCAATGTAGACTTCTTCTTCAAGTTCCCCATTCAGAAAAGATGATTTTACGTCTATCTGATATACTTTAACATTTTTGGAGCATACATAAGCTAAAAGAAAACAGATTGCTTCCATTCTGGCAACTGGGGAAAATTCCTCTTCAAAGACTATTCCTTCAATCTGTGCATATCCTTTACATACCAATCTAAGTTTGTTCCTTGTAACCTATCTATCTTCATTAAATTTATTCCTGAAAACCCATTTTGTGTCGATCACATTCTTATTCTTTGGTCTTGGAACTAATTCCCAAGTGTCATTTTTCTCTATTTGATCCAATTCTTCATCCATGGCCTTATTCCAAATTCGTCCTTGTTGGCTTCTTCAAAACAATTTGGTTCAATTGTAGATAAGAGTACTAGGTGTGTTTGTTCTGGTGAATGGATTTTTCTTCTCGTCTCAACTCCTGCATCTTTGTTTCCAATAATCTGATCTAAAGGATGATTCTTCTATACTCGTTTTCTAGGTGTCTTTGGAGATACTTGTTGAACTTTCTCTTCTGCTTCTGTCGAATTCTCTTCATCTTCATCTTCCTCTTCTACTTCTTTGAAAATTTGTTCCATTGATTTGTTTTCTTCTTCCTTTGATTATGGTCTACCTGTTTCATCAATTGTTACGTTGACTCTTTCCACAACTTTGTTTAATCATAGATTGTAACACTTGTATGCTTTCCTTGTACTTGAGTAACCAACAAGTATTCTTGTGTCCACATGAGAGTCAAACTTTCCCATTCTTCCATCTTCTCTTTTGATGTAGCATTTTCTTCCAAAAACTCTGAAGTGCTTCACATTTGTTGGTCTTCCTCGTAGGGAGTTTTATCAATGTTGTTTCTGAGCATTACTCTGTTTTGAATGTGAACTGTTGTATGCACTGCATGTTTCCAAAAAATATATGTCAACTTTGAATCAATTATCATTGTTCAAGCCATTTCTTGTATTCTCTTGTCCTTTCTTTCAACAACTCCATTTGTTGAGGTGTCCTAGCGACAGAGAATTGCCTTTTTATTCCATGATTGTTGCAGTAGTCCATAAATTCCTTTGAGGTGAATTCCCCTCCATTATCCGATCTTAAGCATTTGATTCTTGAATCCATCTCATTTTCAACCATTTCCTTGTAGATCTTGAAGTTTTCAAAAGCTTCTGACTTATTCTTGAAAAAGTAAACTCCAGTCATTCTTGTATAATCATCAACTAATAACATAAAGTATCTCTCACCTTTTAATCCTTTTGTTGTAATTGGTCCAACTAGATAAATATGAACAATTTCCAATGGTTTTGTTGTTGGATATTCATTTGATTTGAACCTGGTCTTTGTTTTCTTTCCTTGTTGGCAATACTTTCATAAAGTGTTGGTTGGTTTCATGATCTGGGGAATTTCTCTCACTGCTTCTCTTTTGATAACTTTGACAAGGTTATCAAAATGCATGTGACCCATTCTTTTGTCCCATAGCCAACTTTCATCTTCATTTCCTAGACAACAATTTTCATTTCCATTTTTTCTTAACACATTTATGTTGCTTGAAGTTCTTGCAGTTGTAGTGACCAATTTCCCTGAAACTTCTTTTCTTATATCACACTTTTGTGAATCGAAATTAACTTTATGACCTTGGTCACACATTTGTCTCACACTTAAAAGATTGTGTTTCATATCTTCTACTAGTGGAACATTTTCTACCTTTTCATTCTTGTTCCCAATTCGGATTGTGCCTTTTCCAATGATTTTGGTTGAATCATCATTTCCGAAGGAATGATCCATCTCTTTCTTTTCGTAATGTAAGAAACTTGTCTCTATCACCACGTTTCTTATGTTTAGCTTGTAGAGCGACTATGCATTCTTCATTTCTATAGTGATCTT
The DNA here is from genome assembly GCA_010110895.2 of Picea sitchensis. Classification (NCBI taxonomy): domain Eukaryota; kingdom Viridiplantae; phylum Streptophyta; class Pinopsida; order Pinales; family Pinaceae; genus Picea; species Picea sitchensis. Next base: position 64,231 of record SNQJ01S0064496.1, read on the forward strand.
TCTTTCTTATCCATGTCCTTTTCTGAAATCTAAATCTTCTCAGTGGAGGAGTGTGCCTGTAATCTTCCTTCTATATCTTTTTATCCCCTTTGATTGTTTCTGCATAGATTTTTCGATTTGTTTCTTACTCTTTTGTTTTGGAGCTTGATCCCTTTTTTGTCTGATTGTATCCATGTCCGTACTTGTCAAGATGATATTTTTGACTGCTGATAATGTCATCCAGAACTTTTGATCTATTCTGCATATTTTTCTTTTGAATATCCTTTCTTAGTGTGAAAATCTTTGCTTCCAGGTTTCCAATGATCTTGTCCTTTCCTTCTAGTTGTTCTTTGAGTGCTTCTTCAATTCTTTTATCTTCTTCTATTTGAATCTTCAGTTTTGTGATCATTTGTTCTAGTTCTTGAATGTCTTTTTTCTTATCTAGTTCTGCTTGTAGTTTCTTGTTTTTATTCTTTTCTCTTATGATAACTTCTATGGCACTCATTAATTCTTCTCAGAAGTCAACTTTTTCCTCTTCAATTTCTTCTTCATATGCTTCTTCATATTCTTCTTCAGAGTCTTCTTTATCAAAGTCTTCTACTGCCATGAATAGAACTCTCCCTGTTTCATCGTCATTGACTTCATATTCATCTAATGATGAGAAGTCTTCTTTGGTGCAAAAGATTTTCTTGAAAACTTTCTTTGTAGTTCTTTTACCTTTATATGTTTGTCTTCCTTTTGAGTAACCTTCATCATTTCTCATTTTCTTATGAGGACATTTGTTAGCAAAATGACCAATACCATCACAATTAAAACAAATTAAAGGAAGATTACCTCTATACCTATTGTTGGTTCCCTTGTTCAGTCTTTTGACGAAGTTGGCCACTTCTTCATCATCTTCTGAGACGTCACTGTTGTTGCTATATTCTTCTTATTCCTTTTTCTTTTTCTTTAATATTTTGGATGCTTTGAAGGCTTCTTCTTTTATATATGGATTTTCCTGTTCAGTTCTCATCTCATATGTTGTGAATATTCCATGCAGTTTGTCCATTCTTATTGAGTTTAGATCCGATCTTTCTTCTAGTGCTCATATCTTAGGGTTGAATCTCATAGGAAGAGATCTTAGTGCCTTTTGAACAATTACAGATTGTTCGATTTCTTCTCCCAATCCTATGATTGCATTCACTATTTCATCGACTCGTAAGAAGTAGGTTGTGATATATTCATATTCCTTCATTTTTAGTTGTTCGAACTAACTTCTGTAAGTTTGAAGCTTTGCTTCTTTGACTTTTGAATCTCCTTCATAAATATTTTGAAGCTTGTCCCAAATCTCTTTAGCAGATTTACAATGTGCAACTTTGGTGAATACCGTATCACTAAGACCATTCAAAAGTGCATTTTTGGCTTTGGAATTACTCTCATCGAGTTTCAATGCTTTGTCATTTGTTGGTGGAACTACTGGTGTTGTGTATCCATCTACAATTGATTGCCAAACTTGAAATCCTTGTGCATGTATATATGTATTCATCCTTATGCTCCCAAAAGCATACTTATGTCCATCAAACTGTGGTATTCCATTTTTATATGAGTTGGTACTCTCCATGATCTACCTTCAAGTGGTTAAACTGATTTCTGAAAGAACTTGCTCTAATACCAATTGTTGGATTACTGAGAGGGGGGGTGAATCAGTAATAGCGTAATTAAAGTCCTTTTTCTTCAAATATTATATCAATGTAGAATTATTATCCAATAATGAGCAATAAGAAATAAACAATCACACACATACACAGTACACCAGTTTTTTATGTGGAAACCCGAATCGGGAGAAAACCACAGAATGTTTTTTCTTATATGTGTGAAGGAATTACATTCATTGGAAGACCAACTTCCTTTGTTTTTCCGGTACTTGGCTGGAAGGAGGCTCCCAACCCTAGTTTCACCGGGCTACAACCTAAGGGAAGCTCTAACTCCCCAATTCTCTGGCTACAACCGGAAGGAGGCTACAATCCCCGTTCTGCGGCTATAGCGGAGAATTGTCACCACAGCCACTGTCGCCTTTATCTGCCGCGGTAGTAGAATGATGGAACCAACTGTCACACTATCAGCGTGATATACCACTATAAACCTATACCAATAAATCTAAACCATGCATCAGCATGCACCTCAACCTATAATCAGCACGTACCATAGAAACAGTGCATCAACCATGCACCAGCGTATAAACAACTTGTAATCAACATGTACCATAAACAAGTGAATCCAACCATGTACCAAGTGTGTACCAATCGTAGTGTCAACTACTCATCAACTATGACTTCGTCAATATCTTATAGCGTCATCAACTATACACTGCGTGTATGTGCCAACTCATCAGCTACTTGTCTCTCCGTCATCAACTATACACCTCGTGTATGTGCCAACTCATCAACTACTTGTCTCAACCATGTACTCAACATGTACCTCAACCAAAATCCCTCATCAATTTCATCATCCAAATCTGATTTGTAGCTCTGTAATAGACCTGGTGTATATGATCGCATTCCTGTAAACCTTCCTTAACTTTAACAACAAGCGACTAGCATTTTCATCAAACTTTTCTTTAGTCTCACATGCCTAGTTTTGGATTAGTCAACAACCCTAACTTGAAGTAATCACAACTTTGAACCTCTAATGTATAAAGATATGAAACTGATACACAATTTTACTCATTTTTGTTAATGCAATTCCTCCAGGTTTCACTACTTGGAACCTCTTAGAAAATGAGTTATAGTAAAAATGGCACACCTTGCTGAATTATGGCTTATTCTAGAGAGCGACCTTGTAGAGCGTGCCCCGCACGAAATATTAGTTGAATTTATCTTAAACCATTACAAAACAAACTTCAGACTGTATCCTAACCAACACATTTTGTCTCACTGAATTTGGAACTATTATGAATCAGTTATGACGTTTTTACCCGAAACACTTGTTTTTTACTAGTTTCAGGACTAGCCACAAACCCTATTTTCCACAGAGTGTAACTCTAAAAATACAATGAAACATAAGTTTAATTTTTTACCACAGATACTTGAGTATGTTTTCTCAATGAAAAATCAATTTCACGGTATGAATTATTATAGAAAACAATTTATAGAGAAAATGGTGAGATGACCTGTAAATAACATACCTTAGAAAGCACCACTAAAATAATTTATCCTTCCTTGCATTTCGGCCTTCTTTTCTTCACCTTCCCTCATAAATTTGGCTTATATATCCTTGGTTACCTTAGACACCTATATATATTCAATATTCTCAAGTGTGATTAAAATGAGAGAGTCTTGCCTCTTATTTATACTCTCCAAGTAGCTTCCTTAAAAACATCTTCTAGGTCACTTGACCCACTTTCCTTATTTTAGGGTTAACCCACTTTCCTTATTGAAATAAATTATTTTGTATTCAATTTGAATTATAATACACTCATAACTTCACTTTATTATTTAAATTTTAAAATCTCTTAAACCACTTTGACTACTTTGACCTTTGGGGGCTTCTAGATGACATATGAGGGTCCTCCAACTTCG